>CATIWQ010084655.1:0-42232 GCA_949673415.1 Euphorbia schlechtendalii | reverse complement strand
TTTTTCGAAATCAACATGGCTTCTTCAAGAGCTTTTTCAATAATAGTTTCTTTTCTAGAGAACTCAACAATTTTTCTTTGTCTTAGTACCATAATACTGACTCTTCTAGAGCATTTACATTTTTCCCCTTGATATATTAATACTGACTCTTACAAAACCTTTATCAATTTTTATGTTACCCGATATCAAGGTAACCCTTTTTTTTCACTCATTTTCAAAACATAATATTTAATATATTTATCATATATAAATTGACATCATTCTTCCTTTCATTTTTTACTTCAGGTGATTAATATTATTATCAAATTGATTTCATGCTGATAACGTGTTATAAACAGCTTGAACGATATTGTCCGCTTTGGCGCCGTTCACGGCCAACCTCACGGCTTTAAAACGCGTCATTCAAGTTAAGACCTTCAGGGCCCTGCTTATATACAAGCTCAGTGGATCATCCGAGAGCGATGTGAGATATTCAATCCTAACACACCTCCTCATCGTGATCGTTCTGATAACGTGTTGTAAATAATATGAATATATAAATAAGAATATACATTACATGAACAAATAGAAAAGTAGAAAAGACAAAGATGGAGAGAAAGTAACATAGAACTCTCATTATTCTTCTTTGTATAACAAACCTATATTTATAGGTAAAGGTTAAGTACTTGTAGAGACACAAGTTACACACATTAATATACATAAATGGTGAATGATTAATAGACATCAATTCTATATTTGTTACATATATACATATATTTACAACACATTTTCAGTTTTTACTCAAAATTTTGGTATATATTTATTACACCAAGATTGTACATATATTTAATATTTTATCCTATACGAATTCGTCAATACATAAATAGAGTAGGAATTCAAAGATTCTAGAGACCTATACGTTCAAAAACCCAACACTCATGTCCTCGACAAAATAAATAAGTTCTTTTTTTTGACAAAAGAATTGACTTCTTTGGTTGAAACCGTCTTGACTCCTGAATTCCAAAATATGTATTTGATTGAGATAATCATCTACAAATAAATTAAGATGTAATAAATAATGATAATAATAATAACAACTAATGGAATTATTTGCGAACTGTTTAGATGAATAAATAAAAAACGAACTCTACTTATTTGCAGTATCGCCAGACAAAATTGAATTCACCCATCAATATATACTTATTTAGACAAAAGAAAAACAAAAAGTGGGATACAAAAATCAAATAAATAATACCTATACACACTAATACATAAAAACTATTGAAGGGATGAATTGTGAGGATGAACTAGTCACTAGCCCCTTGTATCATGGCATATACACTAAAACTAATGCCTTTCATAAATCCATTTCTCTTGTATGCTTAGTCTGGATTGTTCTTCACAATGGAAATCCTTCCACCTAGTCATCTTTTGCAACACTAGAGCTCGAGCTTGTGTTTCGCTTTCCTGAGGAAGTTACCTCAGACGATGAGCTGGCGCCTACTCCATTCTGATTTTGTGTTGACAGGCCCGAGTTTCTCTGAGCACCATTAGAGGTAGCAGGTCTTTGCCCCTCCTCGGTTAGTTTTCGTAAAAGGTTCGTGACAGTAGGAACGAACTTCGCTGACAGGGAAATGAGACCAGGAAGCTGTATATATTCGATACAAGATTTAAGCAAAGAAATGAAATATGGGGGCTCAATAGAACCAACATGTAAAATTGTTTTTCCCAAACAAAATTAATTCCTTAAAATTAAGTGCAAACAATTTTAATAAATCTTTAAATGAAAACTTAGTCAGAGTGCCAGTGAAACAGACAGGTGTGAGACTTACAGCGCCATGGCGGAACTCAGCAGAAACGTCTAGTTGCACCCATAAGGCTTTAATAACTAGATAGCCTACAAAGATCAGCGCCAGGTACAAAGGATTTCTGCCATTCCATGAAAATAGAAAATTAGCCAAAAAAACACCATTAGCGCACAAAAATTTCGTTACTTTCACCAAAACTATTCTCCGTATCACTGGCATTTACCTCAGAAGCGTCATAAATTCGTTAAACCCCAGCACTAGCAATGCGAGAATCGCCCATGGCGGTGGTAACCGGTTGTTACCACGTCTGTTGGCTTCCTGACATTAACAAAAAAACAGAAACATATCAAAAAAATATACATACAATAAGGTAAGATATACGTGAGGTATGAAGATTTAAGATTACACTGCAACTAATATCCAATCAATCATTTGCATATTTTCAAAAAAAAAATCATGCTCTTATGCTTTTATTAAAGATGAATAATGTGAGAAATACCTGAGCTGAAACTGCCTGAGTGACGCTATACTCTGTCTCTGCCTTGAATTGCCTCCACAAGGATTTACACTGTACAGGTGTTATCAATGTCCTTTCTGGTGCAACCTATACAAATATCGGTTACATGTATTGTTGATTAGTTTTTCTAAAATCATGTAAAACTGTAAAGAAAGAAAAAATTACCTCATCCCATGTACTTGAGGCCAGTGGATCTGTATTCTGTATGCTTTTCTCTTTAACGGCAATTTTGGTGTTGGCACCCAACAATGCAGATGATAGAGTCTTTTCAATATTATCAACCTCGTCATCTAAACGGATTGCAGCCATTACAGATAAAAGCTTCAAGGACTGAAAAGGGCTAACCAAATTATCAATACATGTTTACATAGTTAATATTCAAGATCACATGAAAAAACTGGCATTGGATTATACCGAAGAGCGAGCTGCTTTTGTAATTTCTCGGATATCTTCCTTTCCATTCCAAACTCGAGGAATTGAATCAGCATCATGGCTAAAAAGCATTGAAAACCTGAAGATAGATTTTGCAGTCAATCCCGAGACTTGACAGATAAACAAATTCAGATTACTTGTCTCAAACAATTCCAAAGATTTGATTGCTACCTTTCCTTCATATGGATCAAGACTCGTCCAGACTCTTCCTTGGCTTTTGCTTCAACAATACCTCTTCCACAATTTTCCAAATTACTAAGTATTTTTTCCTTAGTAATTTCATCCAAGTCAAAGCCAGCAAGTGCAATTGAGAGACTAGAAACTGCTGATTTTGTCTCTCGGCATAGAATTCTCTTAATTGCTGGCCATGTCTCATTATTTGCTCCGTCAAGAAGTGCTTCAACAGGTCCCAGTAACGCCTGGTTTAATCTTTCCTGTAAATGGTTCAGGTGAAAATTATAGTGAATATCTTGGGTTTATTTTTTTAAAACAGGACAAAACTACTCAAAAACATGTATTTTCAATTCACATGACCAATTCATTAAAAAAATATATGCTATAACGGCATAAGCTTAGCAGTCCTAGGATTATAAAGTGAACTACTGAAATATTGACCCTACTGTGACAATATGCACATATATGATTGACGAATCTTCATTTCAATGGTTCAACCAAATTGAACTTAATTCCCATAAAAAAGCTAACTTACCACATATTCATTATCATATCCATTGCATTAGACTAGAGACAGCAACTGTAAGAACTAAAACACATGGAGACCTTTTCGAATAATCATACCTGATATGATGATGTCAATTCGGACAGTTTAGCAGCACGGACTGATTCAATATGAGAATCAATGTCACGCCGAAGCTTATCCCGCACTTTAGAGGTATCCCAGTTGGCTTGTTCTATAGAAGTATCTAAACAATGTCGAAGCATGATTTGGTTAGCCAATGGGGTAAAGAAATCGCTCAACTTCAAAAGTACTCCACAAAATTTGGTGAACCATCTAACTATCCATCTATCCTAATACTCAACGGGGTATCCAATATCGTTTCCTTCAAGTGTCAGATTCTAGCTACCCATTAGAATGCTCTGTGTTTTGTCACTTTTGAATCCCAGTAGATCATGCAAAAAAAATGAAATGACGGAGATAATTTGACTTTACCTTTACATCCTTCATCAAAACGAGTCATGTAAAACTGAATACATGAATGAGCAGCTGAAGAAAACCCTTCCCCTGAATTCAAAGCCTTGTCGAATGCTTCCTTGAATTTAACTAAACTTTCTGATCTCACATGTCCCAACATCAATTGATATGCAGGTTGGACGAGCTACAACATCAGAAGAAGACATGTAACATACATTTTAAGAAACACATACGAATAAATTTTATTTATTTCTGGCCATGAGTCATTAATGTAAGAAAAATTTCACATAGCTTAAAGTGATATAATCGACACCAAAAAAACAAGGTAATTGCAAAATAGATAGGCAGATTGCTCAGACATGTTCATACAGAAAAATTAATAACAAACATGGTTGTTCTTTTAGTAGTATATAGACCAAAAGGTAAAATATTTCAGTTGCACAAAATCAGATTAGAATATCATAAATATTTCAATGGACTGCTGGGTGAAATGGATTACTTGCAGCAATTTTTCTTCAAGCTGCTTTCTCTTCCCAGATCTAACTCCTTCGTCAAAATAAATAGCTTCCTCATCATACCTAGAATTAGAAGAAGATAAAAACATTGTGATGCTAATAAGTTATTTTTATTTAGTAATAGCTATATAAAAATATCCTAGACCATGAACTAAAATTATATTGAAGCATATGGAATTAACCAGATGATTAAGCAACTGTCTCCATCACACAAGGACAGCCTTATTACTGGTCCAGGTTTTATGACAGCAAATAATGTACGCTCTGTAGTGTAACAATTGTGCACAAGAGACAAGACAAGTAGCGTAGAAAACAAATCTTCCAACACATCACCAACAACCCAAACATAAAAATAAAACATGTACGAAGCTTAAGTATGCATGCTAGTAAGCTACTTAAAAGCCAGATAAAATTACTTCAGCAGCACAACCCTAGTAAAATGGCAGATAGGATTCAAAGGATGTATAATTACTCGGACAGAGAAATTTTTATAGTTGAAGTAATCTTCTTCCCGAAGCCTGGGATTGGACTGGATTGTACAGCCTCTTCTATTTGATGCCACTCCTGATGAAAGTATTATATGAATTGGTAAGATAACCTTAAAATTTAACTAGGTGTAGTTATAATAAAAATTATTAAAACTAGAGTGCGGGTGTAAAAAATATGAATGAGCATCCGAAGGCAGAACACCTTATTTTCTATGAACATGGCATATTTTTCGTTGGCAATTTCTTCACAACGTACGGAAGCAACCATGACCTACAAATCGATGGAAAGATGTTATTACCAAAAAACAATAACATAATCATTTGTCACAAGCCCACGAGAAAAACCAAGAAATAAAATTACCTTATGAGCAGGAAGGTCAAGATCCTTATTCTCCTTGATTACTTTCCAGATTTGCTGAGCACTAAAACAAAACCCAGAAGCAGGAACTACACCCCTTCGATCTCCTGCAAGCCCACCTGGTGCAATAGATTGGAAAAACCGTTGCCTCAAACTAGACACCTTCATTAACAACAACAAGATCCAGATTATTCAGCAATTACAAGAATATCAAGACTCAAGGAGATCTATCTCAATCTCTATAAGCACATTACAAAAGACCCTAAACTCAGTGTATGAGTATCTTGTTTACCTGCTCTTTAAATTGCTCTTCTTTTTCTTCATAACTTGAAAGTGCAACAACTTCAACCTGTTCATATGTAACAGGCAACTGAAGTTAAACATAAATCATGTATTCTCTTCCGAAAACATGAGCATTCAATAACCCTTTAGTTTTATATATCAAGAAAATATATGACATCTCACGTTAAAAAAATCACTCAATGGAGTTTCCTTTTGTGACTCCGGCTTAGGAACACTATCCCATATCTGCAGTTAGAGTAAAAGAAAAACTTAGGACAGACAAATTAAATAGTATTGTCATAATCAATATATTAGAAGAGACTTTTACTCTCTGGATATCTTCCCTTAGAAGAGGTTCTAAGTTCTCCAGTGGTGTCTGTAAATAATTCCAAATCAAAAAAACCAAAAACAATACATTAACTGAGGTTGCTTTGCACCAAAGGCAAACTAACAAAAGAAAAAAGCAAAACCAAAGCAAGAATCATACCCTGGTTTTATCACGTATAACAAACATCAAAGTAGTTTTGCGCGGACTAAACAATCGCATCATGACCTGAAAGCAGACAAATAAAAAGAGTAAGAAAGAATTGTTGAAGTTATGTAAAACTCAAATTATCCTGAAAGACATATACAAGGTTACCTGGAACACAGTCTTCAAAAGAGGTTTGTTTGCAGCTTGCTCACGGCCAATATCATGACACCACCTGGTAACATTTTTCCAGAAAGAGTATGCACACGTTAGGGGAAGCATTTCATGAAGCACTAATAAATTTAAAGAAT
Source organism: Euphorbia schlechtendalii (assembly GCA_949673415.1). Taxonomy (NCBI): domain Eukaryota; kingdom Viridiplantae; phylum Streptophyta; class Magnoliopsida; order Malpighiales; family Euphorbiaceae; genus Euphorbia; species Euphorbia schlechtendalii. The sequence continues at coordinate 35,920 of CATIWQ010084655.1, read as the reverse complement.
AATGGCATAGTCCTGCTAAGCAAAAATCTTACATGTTAATTAATACTATATCTGAAACAGCAAGGGCAAAAAGGGCACTCTGCTTCTCAAATGCTGTATCATCCTAAAACAGGAGGGTCAGGTAAAAAATTTTAGCCAAAGCATTAAAAGGACGTGAAGATGGGAAAGGATGTAAAATCTGATGCAGAGTTGTCTTGTTGTGAATATGGAGAGTTTAAAAAATATAAATTGATAATTCAAGGCTCAACATCCGGTGCAGAGTTCAAATCTAACACCCCAAAGGATTTAAATAATATGTATATCATTACAGATCAGTATAATTGTAATGGAACTAACTTTAATATTGTCTAAGAAACATGCATGTACAGTATTGGATGTTCAAAGTGCTAATGAAGCAATTGCAAAATACCTACTTAATAAACTGATTGAAAAATTTCAAGATTAGATAGCAGAATTCTTCAAATTAACTTTAAAGGCACACCTCTCCACGTTCTCTTCCATCTGTTCCCTCTAAGTCCATTACTAGAGTACAAGGTTCAATGCCAGCACATTCAGCTAACCAAATACCTTTTGTTGTTTGGCTCCTGAAAAAAGATGCAAGACCTTTCATGCTTTGAAATCCTGAAAAACTTTTGCACAGAAATCAAGGATGTAAATATGATTGAGCATCAAAACAATACAAAAACATACCTTCCTTTAAATGCATCCATCTCTCTGAAGTTGGTGTGAAATAAATTATTTAATAGAGTACTTTTTCCTGTTGGATTCACAAGAAGCATATTACGTAGTTTAGATAACAATAGAGTTGGTAGTTGGCACACATTTATACACATGGAAAAAGAATCTATGAAAAAAGAAGAAGAATACAGATGAGTTAAAAAAAGATGAATTGCAAAGTTAATATTCTACTGTAAAATTGTCTTTCCCACTGCATTGCAATCAAGTCTAAGAGAATCCCCACGGACGATGCATGAAAACTCATGAACAGTTCAAAGAGAAAAGAAAGTTAAAAAAGCATACCACTACTTTGTGGGCCCATGATGGAGACTACAGCATATGATAATCCACACTCTCCAAATTTCACCTCCTTGATAAAGCTTTCTATTCCAGAATCATTAAATACGCCATCTCCATCAATCAATTGAGTAGAACAACACTCTAGGCTACTCCCTGAAAATAATAAATTTCAGGCAGTATAAGCTTCCAAAGTATCATATTATTACTTTTTTAGACCACACCGGTGCAACCTTCAAAATATATCACAAATTGTAGCACATGCAATCAATGTAAACTTAAATTCAAATAGAGATCAGGCTTTTTGTAAAAACCACATTCACCAAAGGGAATGAAAACACGGTTTCATGAGATTCATCACCATTAGATAACAGAAATGGTCGACCCTGACGTTGGTGCCAGAGAAAATGTAAAAACAAAATATTAGAAAATCTTTCTATGAATCCTCAAATCCAAAGATTCTTTTTCTCTCTCTCAGTTTCCCAGCAACCAGACAGGAATAACAAATTCATCACGATGCGAACTCAAAAGACCAAAAGGGAAAATGAATGGTAAAAACAATCTAAATTTCAGTAACAATGAATGCGGTGCAAACGTTATTAAATCCAGAAAATATATATAGTAAAATTATTCATTATCATGTAGAATGTTTGTATGTTTGAATTCAATCAACTGCCCAACGGACCTATTACACCACCAATTCAAAAATAGACGGATTTTACTGTAACGAAGAAAAGAAGAAATTGCAATGATAACGATAATGATAATTTGAAACGCATGGCATTAATGAATACATAAAAACATCAAGGAAATGCATAATTATGGGATTAATTGAAGAGAAGGTGGCGAGCTAATAAAAAGAAGAGTGGGATCGGCAGAGATCGAAATAGAGAGATTACCCATAATGGAGATGGATCACAGTCGGAGATAATTGAGATTGAGAGCTCCAAATGATCTCAATGATGTTATACAGTGAAGATCGGTTGATAGAGAAAGCAGGGATACGTACAAGCGATCGATAAAAAAAGATAAAAAAATAATGATTTTTAACCTTTTCTGTTTTTCATTTTCCGCTTTTTAATTTTAAAGTAGTAAGCTTGAGTATCCATTTTTTCTATTTAAAAAATAGAAAGGTAAGAAACATAAGAAATAGTTAATTTTAGTTTTCTTAATTAGATTGATTATTGTGTTTGCTTTTTAAGTTATATCTTATGATTTGTTTCTATGAACATTCTTAAAAATAAATAGTTAAAAAAAAAATTGTAACCGTGACATAAGTATTTTTTATCATTGTTTATACATTACAACATATATTAATAATTTATATATGCAAAAAAAGTTGTGCATGTAAACTAATACAAATTTTGAAATTTATGTCAAAAATTCCATATTTGTAACACTTTCATATTAAACAATTTGTCATAGTAAGATTTTCTTTAGGCATGACAAATTTTTAAGGAGTTTATTATAGAAGATAGAAGTTCAATAAAAAAATATTGTTACACAATGCTTTAAATCTCGCAGAAATAGAACAATGATTTACAAAACAAATAATTTGTTACAAATATAAAAAGTTGCAAAATCTATGATCTAACTGTTAAGATTGAATATCCGACATCGCTTTCGGGTGTTTCACTGAACTTGTATGTAAGTAGAGTCTTGAAGACCTTAACTTGAATCATACGTTTTAAAACAGTGAAGTTAGTCATGAACGGCGTCAAAGAGGATAATATCGTTTCGTTACTGAACTTATATATGATCAAACCCTTACCTTGAATGAAGGCTTTTAAACATAATTCTCCTTGCTATTTCAATCGGATTTTCACAGCTAATTATAATTAACAACAGTCCATATATTATTTTTTTTGGAAGCAGTAAAGTGGAGAGTGGCAATAGCCTAAAAACCGCCGTCTCTAATCGAATAGTCTGAGGTCTCTGCTACTGTACTGTATAAAGCCCCTCTCCCCTGCATTTCTCTCACTTTCTCCATCTTCCCACCCTAGAATTACGAAGATCGAGATGAAGATGGATAGGATCTCAGCTACCATCTTCTTTGCTCTCCTCCTAATTTCTTCTGCGCGCTCTTTTTATCTCCCCGGCGTGGCTCCTCGCGACTTCCACCGGGTACTATCAATCAACCTACTAATTTATGATTCCCCTTCTGTTTTCGCTGCTTTTTTTGTTTTTAATTTTCGATTCCCTTGGGTCTTTCAGTTTATGTCCATCACTCTTCATGATTTTCAAAGCTGATAAACTTGTTTCCGTCATAAATTAGAGTTGGATCTAGTGTTCTGATCCGTTATATTGTTTGATTTGGTTTTCGTAGATCTGTTTATTCACCTTGGGGATTTCATGGATCCGTGTATTTGTGATTTGTTGTTTGGACTAGGTAGTTTATGGATTGTAGTGGTTTTAGAAAGAGTGCATGAGTTGTTTGTGTTTTTTCAATCTTATATAACTAAATGCCGTCTCTCTTTTGCGTTTGGGACTTTCTCTCTTTATTTCGCCAGTCGCTCTAATTTTTGGTTTTGACTAGCGAAACGATTCTAAGTTTCTTAAGAGGACGTTCATGTGTGCTTTCTCGCTTATATCAATTTTCAAGGATGGATTAAACTTAGACGTAGACAAGGCATGTCCGAAAACAAGAATGGACATGGATAAGTTCTATGATTTCTGCTGTCTGATTTGGTATTTCACGTTAACATTTTTTCATCAATGGTGGACTGGAGGTTAGATTATGGACCGAAGTTCAAATATTTGAATCCTGGAAAAGCAACTATAAAATTGGTGTTCAAACTCAATTCATGTAATGATGTCTTTTAACTTATGTCTGAAGTAAGTTCATCATTGAATGATATTGCAAATGTCAATGGTTTTGTATTTTTTAAAAATCCAGTGTATTAAAATTGCCTAGGTGGGATTTTTAAGGACACCGCTCCGATTTTCTATAGTCGAGCGGTCCTAGGTGGATTGGCGGCTCTAGGCAAGCAAGGGGGCTATAGGCGGTGGTTTTTTGGTAATAAAATTGAATTTTCGGAGCTTGTGTTTTAAAAATCGGTGCCAATGCGGGATTTTTAAGGACTTAAAATGTTTATCAAAAAGATTCTCTTTCTTGTATCAAAATAAGCATTAACAATTACAATTTGCTTTGGAAAATTTAATATGATTAATATTAGAATATATATTGGTCAACAAATACTTTTTGAAAGCTTTCCACTACTTGTACGTAAATCCGCCGCCTAGGCCCTCCCTAGCTTTTTTAAAACATTGAAGAAATCTCGTATATGAACCAAAGCATTTGCTTACTGCTTTCACATGCAATACCGTTGTTGGATGCACTGGTTGGAATGTGTTAAATATTTTTCAGTAGGATTTGTGTATCTTCAGAACTTGGTCAAAGTTTTTTCTACTTTTCTATCATTTGGTTCTGAAACTTCTGATGCTTCCCTCGTACTCGCTAACACCATACCATTTATTATTAGGGCGATGGCCTTTCTGTCAAGGTGAATAAATTGTCATCTACAAAGACGCAACTTCCATATGACTACTACTTCTTGAAATATTGTAAGCCTGAAAAGATCTTAAACAGTGCAGAAAATTTAGGGGAGGTTCTTCGAGGTGACCGCATTGAGAATTCTGTATACACTGTAAGCATCTATTACCTCTATTTTCTTATTCTTTATCTGATGTAATTTACGGGCGTGTTGCCTAATGTGATTATGTGTAATTCATGAATCCTTCTACAGTTTGAAATGATGGAAGAGCAGCCATGCAAAGTGGCGTGCCGATCAACACTTGATGCTGAAGCTGCAAAGAATTTCAAGGAAAAAATTGATGATGAATATCGGGTCAATATGTAAGGACAATTCATGCTATGCTGTTGGAGTCGATGTTTCTTTAAATATGTTGAGTTTATTTAGCTGGGAATTGAATGTGCAGGATCCTTGATAATCTTCCAGTTGCTGTTCTTAGACAAAGGAGGGATGGCATTCAGTCAACAACTTACGAACATGGATTTCGTGTTGGATTCAAAGGAAATTATGCCGGGGTAAGTTTAAAAAACACTATCCGTGTATAAGGGTTCCCTCACATCCCCTGTTGTCTTTTGTTCCCTCTCACTTTAACTGCTGGTAATTTGATGCTTCATAAAATGTTTACTTGACAGAGTAAAGAGGAAAAATATTTTATCAACAACCACTTAAGCTTTAGAGTTATGTATCACAAGGATCCTGAGACAGACTCTGCTCGAATTGTTGGGTTTGAGGTTACTCCAAATAGGTCTTGTACTATCTCCCTCTTTGATAATTCCGTTTTTATCTTTGAGGTTGCTGTATTATGTTGATGTGGTCAAGAGAAATGACGTATTGAACTGCTTAGCTCACGAAATCAGAAAGTATGAATGATTTGAGACCCCTCGTAGTCTTTTAGTTGGTAGGGGTGGTAAACTTAGAGGGTGCCCACCTTCTCTTCTGACATGTCCTGGAATTGACCACTACATGCATACTGGAAACAAGTTTTAGTTACAACAGGAGATGTTCTGTAGTCTAGTTTGTGCAAAATAAGTAATACTTATTTCGTTATTGTTGTTGGTGTAGCATGTGTATCATAAGTTGCTTTTCTACTTCTACAATCATATAGGAATTTCACTATCATTATGCATTTCAGTTCCTTTTTTTGTTGCTCCTTCCACTCTTTTCTAGGCGTTGTGAGAGTTATCTTATTCAGTTCTGTTTTTATCTTATTCTTTTCTATAGTATTAAGCATGAATATAAGGAATGGGATGACAAAAATCCTCAAGTGACAACCTGCAACAAGGACACCAAAAACTTAATTCAAGGCAGTACTGTTCCACAAGAAGTTGATTCAGGCAAGGCAATTGTGTTCACATATGATGTTACCTTCAAGGTAATATCTTTTTTCAACTCCTAGTCCTAGCCTGTTTTCTCAGCTGTCAGTCTGTCTGTCCCCACATCCTTCTGTGTTAAGTGTGTCCCATGTTTTTTAGTACAAATTTACTTACTTCTTCAGCCCTTTCTCTAGGAAAGTGACATTAAATGGGCATCACGTTGGGACACATACCTGCTGATGAATGACGATCAGATCCATTGGTTTTCGATCATAAATTCACTGATGATTGTCCTATTCCTTTCTGGGATGGTGGCCATGATCATGATGAGAACTTTATACCGAGATATTTCAAACTACAACCAATTGGAGACTCAAGATGAAGCTCAGGAAGAAACAGGGTGGAAACTGGTACATGGAGATGTGTTCAGGGCGCCTATCAATGCTGGATTACTATGTGTTTATGTCGGTACAGGTGTACAGGTCTTTGGAATGACACTTGTGACTATGATCTTCGCATTGTTAGGCTTTTTGTCCCCATCCAACAGAGGCGGTCTTACGACTGCTATGGTTCTTTTGTGGGTTTTCATGGGCATACTAGGTGGTTACTCATCAGCGCGTTTGTACAAAATGTTCAGGGGAACAGAGTGGAAGCGTAACACCTTGAAAACCGCATTTATGTTCCCAGGTATTCTTTTTTCGATCTTCTTCGTACTGAATGCCCTGATATGGGGCGAACAGTCTTCAGGTGCAGTACCATTCGGGACAATGTTCGCTTTGGTTTGCTTGTGGTTTGGTATATCAGTTCCTCTGGTGTTTGTGGGTAGTTACCTTGGTTTCAAAAAGCCAGCTATTGAAGATCCCGTGAAAACGAACAAAATTCCCAGGCAGATTCCTGACCAAGCATGGTACATGAAACCAGTCTTCTCAATACTTATCGGGGGAATTCTTCCATTTGGTGCTGTTTTTATCGAGCTGTTCTTCATCTTGACATCAATTTGGTTGAACCAATTTTACTACATCTTCGGCTTCCTCTTCATAGTGTTTGTAATCCTTTTGATCACTTGTGCAGAGATAACAATTGTTCTCTGCTACTTCCAGTTATGCAGCGAAGATTACTATTGGTGGTGGAGATCTTACCTTACTGCCGGGTCCTCTGCTCTGTATCTCTTCCTCTATTCAATTTTCTACTTCTTCACTAAATTGGAAATTACGAAATTGGTTTCAGGCATCCTCTACTTCGGTTACATGGTGATCATATCTTACGCTTTCTTTGTTTTGACTGGAACAATCGGTTTCTATGCTTGCTTCTGGTTTGTCCGGAAGATTTATTCATCCGTCAAAATTGATTAGTTCAAAGATATAGAACAAAGGAAGTGACCCAAATGAGCTACCAAAATCGAGACGGGAGATTGTGAATCTGATGTTGGGTTTGTTCACTACTTTTGCCAGATGCAGACTGTTATGTGCTGATTATAGAGTAGGGATAGGATTGCTTTGTTTAAAATTGCAAAATCAATATCTACTGTTGGAACTAGTTTTTTTGTGCATTAAGCTTTGATCTAGTGTACATCAACTGCCATCTTTACTATTATCTTTTTTAATCATTAAGATGACGAGTTCTTTGATTGTTTATTCTGTTGCTTGTTTTCTTTTATAAAGTTGGTATTGGATTTATTTTTGTACCTGACCCAGTTTCTTGTACTTTGCTGGTATCTTCATCTTATATACATATGCTAGTAATCATATTTGTGAATTAATGAAAACATCATCTTAACTTGGCATATCATCTCTACAAAACCTTGTCACAAACTGCTGCAAGTAAATCTTATTAATTTGTGAGATTGGTTGCGATTTTTCAGATAATGGTAAAAGGATCATTTGCACTGAACTAAAAAAGCGTAATTTCAACACAATTAAGAAGATAAGTAGAAAGATGGATTTGTTATTGCAAAATATGAACTTGTTTCAAATGGAACAAGAAAATTTTCAATACATAGCTGGCCATAATTATTCCTCTCCTCAAAAAGCAGAGACCCTACGAAACACAGGTAGTATCAAAAAAAGAATCCTGCGAAGATTGGGTATCACATGTACAATCTACCTAAAAAATCCACCATTTCTTCAGCTAAGTAAGTAGTCATTGTTAATAAAAACTTCAGGATGGTAACCTTAATTTCCCCTTTTTTTGCCTGCATTGAAGTACATAAAATGAGTCATTTAGAAACTGCAATTAAACAACGGTTCAGTTTGATGAAATTAGCAACTAACCAAAAGGCGTCCTTCTTTTCTTGTGCTAATAGCTCCTCGAAGGAAATATCAGCCTCTTCTGTATCTTTATTCACAATCAACTGTTCAGACTTCGCCTTGGATTCCATGCAAGCACTGATCTCGAGCATCTGAAGAAAAATAAGGTCAGATTCTTCCAATTCTTGCCAATACATAAACAAACACTTGCCAAGATTATTTGGAAACGATGTCAGAAGTAAACGCACAAGCTTTACAAGACCAGTTTGCAAAAGTTAAGATTCAGAAATAATAACAGATTAACATGTAACCCTAGCCCAAATTGAATAGTTACCTTTTTGTATGCTGGCGAGAGTTTAAGCTGTTCCTGAAGCCAGTTATAAACAAATGTATCCTCTTCTAATCGTTTCTGGTCTAGCTCTAGCTTGTATATCTGAAATCAGAAATATCGGGTACAAGTTAGGTGCTTTACTCATAGTCAACCTAGTCCATTGACCAAGAAAATAATAGTTGGATTGGTGATTGTAAACCTGTTGACGAAGGCGATCAATTGAAGACCTGTCTGCCTTGAACAATAGAGCTTTTGTTATTGTAAACTTACGCTTGATGACTTCAGACCTACAAGAGAACAAAATATGTTATCTTGTTGTTGCATGTGTGGAAACAACGAAAGAGAAACACCATTTTATAAACTAGACGATGGAGAAATAAAAAGCGTAATTATGAAGTCATAATGTGGTGATGTTAGTCCTAATCGCTGAACAATATACATTGCCCATAAATTTGGTACAAGATGGTTCAGTTCTTGATGCTAATTCGAAAGCATCAGCTATTAAGAAATTGCACAAGCTGAAAAGCTATAAACATATGAATGGCAGTCCCAAAGAAACGACATTGGATCACAGTGACAATAAAATAACAAAGAGGGGAAAAAAGAGAGTGTATTGTGAAAGAGTGAGGTTAGAAAGAAAAGAAAGGGGTTATGGTTTCATAAGTAACTCACTTGTGCTGCAAGTCGTTTCTTGCTTCAATCAAGCAATTAGCAAATTCTCCCACCTGAATCACAACAGAAGCAAAGAAATATCATGCTTATGCTAACCAAACAATAGAGCATCAACAGAGAACGGACAATTACAGAGCGAAAATCGATAATTTCCATTGTCCATCAACGAAAATCAAAAGAGTAACAAGTAGCACTAAATGCAAAAAAAAGGGACAAAGTAGCAATAAAAACACTGCTAGAAAACGTAAAAGGGAGAATTTAGAGTAATTCTTATTCCTGTCACTCTAATCCTATGATTTGGTTTGCGGGAACTTTAACTATAATTTTAAGAGATTCATCAACTCCAAAAGACAAATAAAATAAAATAAAATAAAGAGTAGAGGCTGTCATTAATGGAGGGAGAATGAAGAATAACTACCTTGGGTTTACGAAGCATAAGCTATATGCCTGTCTTCCTAAAGGTCAGATTTGTAATCCAAGCTAAATGAGGACTACTTTTTCAGAAAGAAAAACACACATCCCCAAATATTTTTAAAAAGACTTCCATTTACATATTCAAAAGAACAATAATTATCTACCTCAACAACAACCAACCCCTACTAGTCCTCCAACCAGCACATTAACCATAATAGGTTAAAGAACCTGACCACAAGACGAGAAAACTTCCGCAAAGTGACTCTTATTACACCTAAGCCAAGTATCTAATTTCACCACAGCATCAAAACAGTAGTACCTAAATTGTAGTTTTTTTTAGTATTTACAGGAAGGATCTACTCTTGTAACGAGAGATTCCAGGCTTAGTTCCCAGCAAACCGAGAAGCTGCCGTAGACCATGCCAACATGAACGTGAAATCTTCAAATATTGCTAAAGCGTTATTTGAACATCAGACTATCATATGATGTAGTGTTTTACTCAATATGAAATAACATTCTAAGTCAAAAGATGCAAGATTTTGCAATTCTCTCAACTTCTTCATCAGCATATCACTAAAATGTCCTATCATTTTATTCCTTCGTTAATATGCTAATAAGTTGATCAATATACAAAATGGAGATGACGAAATTGCAATCAAAAGTCACAAAAAAGCGTCAAAATTTGACTTCATTAGTATTGCAAGCAAAGTCATAAAGATAGCAATGTCACAGAAAACACAGTTCAATTGAATTCAAGAGGACAAATAAAATCAAAATCGGAGGAAATCAAAGTGCAAAATGAAAAGACCTGAGCTAATGTCAATCCCCTGCTCTCATTGCACTTGACAAGATGATCATACTGCTGCTTGATCTTCCTCTGTGTGGCACTGCTCGTTGAGGTAAAAGGATACAAACAAACCAAGTCGGGCTTAACCTGACCCGAACCCGAATCCAACCTTCGCATGTCCCTCATTAACCCTTTTTCTTCACCTCCATTTTCAACGCTATCCGAATCCAATCTCTTCTTCTTGGCCCTCTTTTTCTTCTTTTTAACAATCTGTGGATCCCCAACCGACACATCTCCTCCATCTCCCTGACCCGAGCGAACCGGCTTGGTTTCTCCCGGGCAATTCCTGAACAGGGTGGCCCACTTAGGAGAATCCGGCGGGAAAATGTCGAGAAGAAGGGAATGAGTCAGATGGGTTGGGTCATTTTCACGGGTTTTACGAGTTCCATCGATTAATTTCGATATAGAACGATTAACTGCTAAAGAATCGGCATTCCGGGAACGTTCTTCCTCTCGATTTGCCCTATTGAGACTTTTATAGAGCACAAAAAGAAAGACGCAGAAAGAGATAGAAAAGGCGAAGAAGAAGAGGAAGAAGAAGATGAGGGAAAACATGGGGTTCTGTTGGTTAAGGAGAGAATTTTGAAATTCAGAGATGAGATTAGATACATGTGAAGCCATAACCGCTGCCATTGATACGCGTCACGTAGAGGTAAAGGGGAAACTTAATTGTTCACACAAGAAGGAAGAGAATTGAATTACTTTCAGGGCTTTGTTGCTGTGTTTGAACACTGACGAAATGAAAAGGGAAAAGTCCGATTTTCAGCATTCGCTACTTTTTTTATGTCGATTGAAGTTTTATAATTTTGCCCCCAATTCGAGAACAAGTTTGGGCCTTTAGAATAAGATGACAGCTTAAATGTTATTTTAGGTTAAATTGGCAGACGTTAAAGTTTGTAACTTCTGAGGTTTCTAGTCACTTGGTTTCAGCTTAACTAAGATTTGTCTGATTAATACGTTTGCCCTTTTCTTAATTTACAAATTACTATTTCTATTTTCTTTTTCAGAAAGTGAACGTAGCTCAAACGGAACTCTGAAGTTCAAAGCTATACTATGCCTTAGTTTGTTTTATATGTTATTTTTTCTAAAAGATGTTTCGTATGTAGGGCTATGCATAACTTGGTAAAAATCAAATTACCGAACCGAACCGAACCGAAATACATAATTTGGTTCGGTGTTTTGGTTATCGGTTTGGATTCGGATTTTACCGAATTATGTAATTCGGTATTCGGTTCGGTTCGGATTAAAAATACAAAATTAACTGAAAACCGAACCGAACCGAATAGTTAAATAACCCTAATTCTAATGGATGCCTGATACCTTTCATACGCTACACAGCCCGAAATTCTTCCTCAGCCTCAGCCTCAACCTCAGCCTCAGCCTCAGCCTCATCCACCTCCTAAATCCTAATCGAACCCGCTGTCTTCGCCATCCTCCGACGCCGCTTCTCCCGTTCTCTTCTTCCTTTTCGCTTGATCAAGACTTAATTTCTCATCTGAGTCCGTCTTCTCCACAGATTACATCCGTCTTCTTCACAGATTCTTCTTCTCAATCTGATTTTGACTGGTTAGTGTTCATCTCACTCCTTATTTCCCTAATTCCCTTCCGTTTCTGAAGTTTTCTTACTCAGACCATTTCTGTTCCCTTATTTTTCTCAAATATGATCTAACTGTGTTTATATTTCAATAATTTCCCTATTTCTCTCTTTTTGTTTTTTCTCTTTCTGTCTACTGTTTGCTTGATGTTAATTTTAACTTCAACTGTTTGGGATTTTTGTGTTGCAGGGAGGATTGATAGGATTAGCTACTGCGACTGTAGGGTTGATTTCAAAAGCTACCCAACATCTTGAGGTAATTTTGCTCGAGAACTAGTCTGCTAATCCTTTTTCTTCTCCACTTTAACATTGAGCTGAACATACTTTAGTTTTTAGTGATTTTCGAACTGTTTTGTGGATTACTCTGTTTCTGGTTTTATATGAAGGCAGTATACCCGAATGTGCCTGCAAATTCGGTAATTCGGTTTTGGTTTGGATAACCGAATTTGTACCGAAATTATTTCAGTTCAGATGGTTCAGTTTTTATTATTATTTCGGTTCGGTTCGGTATATAGTAGTTTGGTAATTCGGTAATTCGGTTTGGTTAATGCGGTTCGGTTCGGTTCGGTAAAATCGAATGCTCACCCCTATTTGTATGTTATTGTTTGTTCTTCCGATAATTAATAATTTAATTTAATTATCGATTTAACTTTTTGGATGATAACAAAATTAGTGAGTGAAATTTCTTCAATCCTTATCTTCCATTATCAAAAGCGAATTTGAATATACATGTTACCTTCACCTAGCAAATTCTGGTTAACATGTAATCCGAAAACAGAGATTTTATTTTTCACAAAATAATTATATTTTACCCATTATAACCAATAGATTTATTAATATGAAAATTGGTTTCAGAAATAAAAAGTAATGTTGTCCTAGTTAGGGTTGTTTTTTATTTGCCATATTTTCTTTTTAAAATTTAGACTCTACAAATCTATAATTTTGCAAAACTCAAAAATTAAGAATCTTTTTTTTCTTATACATAAAAAAGAGAAACATTTTTTCCTTTTACCCTTTTTTAAGTTGACATTATCAACCCTTACCTTCTCTTCCTTATTTATTTTGAATTTTGCAACTTCAAACGTCTATATCTCACAAAACGTTGATTTTTTCAAATCGACGCTTTAAAATATTTTTTTTTGTCTTAATTTTATCTTTAAAATGACATACACTTTGTTTTTTTCGAAAAAAAATTAATGTTTCGCAATCTTATACAATGTATAATTGTGATATAATGCCATTTGTACTGCATTTTCATGAAGGCTTTATAAATGGTGTGAAATTGTATAATGAATTTATATGGATTTTTTTTCTTCTTTAAGTTCATAATAGGACCCATTTCCTTATAAAAATCATGGCATGAAGATCTTAAACCTGATATGAATGCTCTTATACATGGTATAATAGTGGTTATTTTTACAATAAAACTCACTTTCTAGTAAAAAAAATAATTTATCGTAGTCTTATACGTTGTATAATAATTGTATAATACCTGTTTTTATTGCTTTTTCATGAAAGCGTTATATATGATATAAGAGTGGTATAATGTATTTTATATATTCATTTTTAAATAACATTATACCACTCTTATACATATTATAACGTCTTCATAAAAAATTATGATTTTTATTATACAGCTTTTATACTATGTATAAGATTGCGATAAATTTTTTATTTTTTCGAAAAATTCAAAGTTTATATCATTTTAAAGATAAAATTAAAACGAACAAAATATTTCAAAACTTCGATTCAAAAAAATCAACGGTTTATGAGATATGGAGATTTGAAGTTGCAAAATTCAAATTAGATAGGAGAAATTAGGTAGTTTACAAGGGAATAAGGGTAACAAAAAAAGAATCTAATAAAATGACAAAATAAATATTAATTTCTTATTATTGTAAAAGTAATCAAATCTAATTTTTTTTTTAGTATATGGTTTAATTATCCAATAAAACATGAATTACGAGGCCCAATAACTTAAAATTGCTGCGCTCTTGAACTAACAGTCCAAGATATTGCAATTAGACAATTTTCTACCCAAGCCCACACAAAAAAAGGCCTGATCTTTGTGGTGGGGTATCATATCATATCCATTCGTCAATTCCAACTTTTCTCATTCACATGGCAATATAGCGTAATTCTTGTTCTTAATGGATAATAACATTTTCAGTACATTTTATATCAACTAACGTCACTTTATCTCAAATTGTGTCAGATGTAACATTTTTACTTATACTCTTGCTCTATTGAATCTATACAAAATCAATATTCCTCTTCAATCTTAGAGGGCAAAAGGGTCATTTGCAGTCCACTTGTTAATTTGCAAATAAAATTTAGAAAATGGAAGCGACTGTAAATGAAAAAGGATTCATTAAAAGGAACTAAAAAATGATCATAAATCAATGACACCATTCATTCATATAACTTTCTTACTACAACAACAAAACAATGAAGCAGCAATTGCTACCCAGGAGGTTCAGTATAATAAACACTACAAAAAAAATAAGATTACAGGAAACCAGAGGCTTTCCGAATTCTCGAACTACAAAAACTTGCACATGGACTCAATTGCCTTCGTCACAATGTGCGGTTTTCTGAGCCCCTATTCGACACTTTTGTGCAGCATCAACAACTTCAACACTTAAAACACTTTAACACTTTTGCTAGCTTATGTACATGAAGCTTATCATCACATTTTTATGTGGCCTTTTCATCCTGGACGTGCTGTATATTTGTACAACTTCATCCAGTATAAAGCCAAACAAATGGGAGGATAGTATTGATAAAGATGCTTAATTTACGACAAAAAAAATGATTCAATTCAGCCGCAAACAGCCTCCACGGCTAGTTTTTTCATAACATTAGGACATGGATCTCCTCCAAACATTTCGGGAGCTACAGTTACCGAGCACCAGTTCTGTCCCACACAAAGCTGCAGAGTAGACAAAAAAACATATAAGGAAGACACGAAATTACTTAAAAAGACGAAGCAAAGAAAGTATAGCACAGCATAATACCCTATTGAAAGCATCATAAGAGTGATGGGCATGGCAGCTTCCTTCGCGATAGCCTCCACAAGCACCTTCGGGGGTTCCGAAGCTAGCGAACTTGATTGACGAGATTTTCTGGCCTGACCCGCATTGCAAATGTACTTTGGGCCTAAGGGGCTTATTGACTTTTCCTGAGCTTTGCATCATGTAGTTCATTAAAGTCGGCTGCCACTCGTAGATGTCGGCACAAACACTGTCTACTTCTCTTCTAACAAGAGAAATACCGTTCGGATCTCCACCCCATTCTTCGAATACAACCAACAAATTTCCTGTTGGGTTTAGCCATGAATGGGGTACATGATACCTGAATAGAGAATAATGAGTGATCCTTCATTTTGTGAAAAAATAAAGGCCAAATGCATCAACACCCGCTTAACTTAGCAAAAATGCAACAATCACCCACTCAATGACACGTGTCAACTTTTGGTTGGAGATAAAAAAATCAGAAAAATGACATCTTTGAAAAGTCAAACCAACCAGATTTTGACACGTAGCGTTGAGGGGGTAACTGGTACTTTTGGAAGTTGTGGCCCGTTTTCTGAGTCAACTTTAAGGGGGTGTTGATGTCTTAGGCCAAAAATAAACGACCGAAGCTATAGATAGCTATGTACCATCTCTGTGAAGGCTCGCCACAGTTGGTCAAGCATTTTTTCTCGTTAAAAGTTCCGGCATAATTGCAGAAGCTACAAGAACCGGATGCTTTATATGCAGGCCAGAAACGTCCAACGCTTAGTCCGTTTATCCAAACTTGACCTTTCCCCATGCTGCCCATGTCTAAAGCCAACGGAGCGTTTCCAGCGGGCACATTGAAAGTGGTCTGGAATTGGGACAAAAAGATGTTGGTTAGTTGTTACACTTAGATTCTCATGCAAGTGATAGTAAAGATTGCATTTTTTTTCGAAAACTCACTTTATACCACATAAGAGGCTGCCTTTGAGACACAAAGGCTCCTTGGGCCCATTCAACTGATGTGCTCCCGCTAAGAGAATGAAGACTCAATGCTTCTCCTTTAAGACCGATCTGATGAAAAAGCGTGCAAAAGGATTAGTCTTTTGGATACAACAGCAAAATAAGCGAACATGGTATAAATTATGAAAACTAAAGACAGACCTTGTATGACCATTTCTGCCAAGACAGGTCCCTTCGTCCTTCGTTCAGACCATTCAGAGTAACTGGTCCAAGGACACCCGCGTTCCATGTCTCAAAGTGCGGGCCCACATTCTACACCAAAACCAGGAAAATATTGAATACCCGAATTTCATTGAGCTAGCTTTGAAATAGAATTTGACTAACACTGCTCGTTCGACACGAATATCAATTTTATTGCATCTATATTGTGAGAAATACATCGAAATTGAACAAATTTGTAGATAAGAGAAAGAAAGAACTAACCGGGAGACCAACAGCAATGCTAAGAAGAGATATTTTGTTGGTACCAGCTCTCATTTTCACACCTTGGCTGAATGATAGTTTTGGGTATTCTAAGCTTCCATAGGCAGTTCCTGCTCAAGTTTAACAAATTAGATGCTAGATGAATACAATTTCATGATACTAGGAGCAAAAACACTTAATCCTAATCGAACCTGCTAGTTCCCCATTGACAAAGACGTGCAAAGCGTGCCCAGCTGATAGAACAGTTAGTACAGGATGCTTTCCATTCCTCAGGAAGTCTTCCCTCGAGTCAATATTAACACTGAGAAGTCAATGAAAAAGATCAGATACAAAAATGCAAGAAATTACTATAACTATGAGCCGAAATGAAAACAAAAGGCACATTTGGTTTAAGAAATACTCACTCAGTTGAGTACCACAAATAATCGGTGGAGTCCCGTGTTGTGTTAATCTGCTCCAGCAAACCGACCATTGTGAATGTATTGTCACTTTCTGAAGATGCCTCTTCGCTATATGCTTCCCAAGAGAATCCACCGTGCTTAGGAACTGGAACCATTTTCATTCTTGCACTTTGTGCACCAAGCTGTTAATGAATTTCGGTTCAGTATAACCGAGGCAATAACGAAAAAAAGAACTTTAAGTATCTTCTGAAATAGACATATTTACCCTTGCAGTGTTGTATACTGTGTTCTTGCAGTCAGGAAGAATGCTGACAGACCAAGGTGGCAAGTTATAATGCTGGTTTCCAAAAGCCACTTTTGAGATTGATCTCTGATTGTAATTTGCTAGGAATGCAGCGCAAGCTCCATTTTTTGATTTAAATACATGAGCCTGCAGTAAGCAACAAACAAAAGGAGTTCGATTAGCTTATATACTGTAAGAAATACTTCATTCTAATGAAAATAAAAAAAAATAAAAATTACCTCTTCATAATTTCCGAGTCGCACCACTTCAGGATCAGCAGATACCAAAGCTGGTTCACACAACTTAATTGCTCTGTGCAAATCCTTTAAATGGCCCCATTTAGGCTGTCTCAGTAACCCTGCATAGAGAAGAGTATTAAGTGACAAGATATGCAAAGTAATTAATAAGACAAATGAATAAAAGGCTAGTTTTGTGTTTACCATATTCATCGAGAGGTGCATCATAATCATAACTTGTAGCAATGAAAGGACCGCCAGCAGTTCGCCCGAAATTCGTTCCTCCATGATACTAAATCACAAAAACATAATGCTCAGTTTAAGCCAAGAAAAAATTTTAATTGCAAAGTTTCACAATTTATGAAGTTACCATGTAGTAATTAATGAATGATCCTCCCTTTTGAATAAACCTTGCAACTGAAAATGCCAAGTCTTCAGCTGGTCTGTAAGGAACTGCACCGCCAAATTCAGTAAACCTGTAGGAAAATGGGCAAAAAAACAAATGAAAATCAAATCAATTGGTAAGCACTCATATTTGTGATCAAATTGGCATTGGAATACAAAAGTCAATGCTTGCTCTTACCAGCCAGTCCAGGCTTCAGTCCACATTTTCGGTTTGTAAGGTTTGTTTGGAGTGAAGTAATCACAGTAGAAACCGTTGCAGGTGTTAATCTGTTGAGATAGTTACAGAATAGAAAGTAAGAGCCAACTTAAAACACATCATTCATTTAACTCAAAAACTCAAGTTGATTGGTAAAACATCAAAAATAGTTTTTGTTCTCTACCTAAGCTGATAGCTAAATTTTGAAGAATACTATTATTATTTGAATTGTACGGTGTAAACTGGAGTAAAGATAAAAGCTTTACATATCAACACAAATTATTGTTGGTTATAATTAACAAAGAGACAACATGAGTCATTAGCTGTACAATACAAAGGCAATCAAAGACCAATGAGAACTAAAAAACACAAAGGGCAACAACAGATGGGACTGACAAGGTACAAAGCTAAGCCATGTGCAATGAAGAATAATAATTCATTTTATCCATTAGCAAAACAGGGAAACACAATATTCAGTTGCAACCCCACCTCGGAAGTGAAGGAAACATAACATCAGGGCCATTTATAAAATCAAATTTGACGTTAGAGCAAAAGCATAAAGATTGTCCTTAAAAGGTAAAAGAATAAGATCAACCGATAACTTAAGAACAAAAAGCATCAAGATTCATCCAACGGTGCAGACCACAGTAAGATCACTACTGACCATAGGATCTGGGGCATCATCTTGCTTGCACATGACCCATGGGACTCCAGTATCAAGTCCAATGGCCATTTTTGCTGCCCAGTTGGTATAAGCTTTACCAGCTTCACCAAGTTCATACTCCAGTGGTCCATACTCATTCTCAATCTGTAACCCACATTGATGGAGAGGAAAGTTAATATCTTTATCATTAATGTTGGTATATCTATCAAAAAGATGAGTTTACCTGGGACATAATTATAGGACCGCCTTGAGTTTCAAATAACCTCTCTGCTTTCATCATATTGACAATCTTTGTTGTGAATCTTTGCATTTCAGCCTTCATTCAAGAAAGTACAAAATCCAAAATCAATAAGATTAGGGGAAAAATAAGGTTGGAAGAGTGTATATGCAAGATAAATTATTATATTCTTCACACCTTGAAAGGTCCATTATTAGTTCTGAAATTGATGCCAGGAATGTACTTCAGCCAAACTGGGAAACCCCTGAAATTTTTGAAGAGAATATATAGTTAAATATGCCAAATTTCATAAATGAATGATATTTTTCTGTTTATAATGCTAATGTTTAGTGTATTACCCAAAGTTCCACTCAGCACAGACATAAGGTCCAATCCTGAGATGAGCATAAAGGCCTGCTTGATGAATCAGCTTAATAAACTTAACCAGATCATAGTTCCCCTCAAAATAGTACTGCAACACCCAATTAAATGAAAAGCAGAATTATGAGCTCTCTAAACAGTGATATGATTTGATAAGAACTTAAGAACTGAAATGCCAATAGTCAAATAGGCTCCACATTCTTACTTTTCCTCTTGCTGGCTCATGTCCATTCCAAAAAACATAAGTCTGAATCACATCTAATCCACCTTCCTTTGCTTTCTGAATAAGATCTGGCCACATCTGCAACACAGTAAAATTTCCATTAGTAAAAACCCAAAAAGCACCATACTTCAACAATAAAAAGTGCTACCCATTTCTTAAAATAAGCTTCAAAAGGAAACCCCAAAAAGAACCATACTTCAACAATAACAAGTGCTACCCATTTCTTGAAATAAGCTGCAAAGGATTAATGAAAAAGGGAAAGCAACAAGACGAAGAAACAACATGATCCATGAATCACATTAGGGAATCCTAAATACCTCAGGGGAGCTTCTTGGGTAGTGAATGGATCCAGAAATGAGGATCCTTCTCTTGCCATTAATGGTGATAGCTTTAGAGTCATAAGAAACAGAAGCACTAACAGAACAAACCCACAAAAACAGCCCCAAAAAAACCACTAATAGATTGCTATTACTGCACATTGCAAGCTTTTTGGTGGCCATTAGCAATCCAGAAGAATAATAACCTTCAAAGCTATGCCCTTTTTTATTCCTGGCGCTTTATTCTATGCTCTTAGTGTAGAGATAGAAAGAACATTGAAAAAAAATAGGAGATGGAGAGAGAGGGAAAACAGGAAAACTGCTGGTTCTGTCCTAATTCATGTAAAGAAACAACCTTTTTGACATTAGAGAGATTAAATGTGAGATACCATTAAAATGAAGGTGCTTTGCAACTGCATTTAAACACTGAGCTGAGGGGGAGATTGGGACCCTTTTTCTACTACTTTGGGACCTACAATTTTGGCCTTACTTGTATTCAGTCAATTATATTTACAATTTTTTGTTGGGAGGCATAAACAAACTTTTTGTTATAATAAATGGATAAAAAATGAATGCAGAACACTGTTTGGCTCTTTTTCCGGGAAAATAAAGAATTTTTTGTTTTTTGAAATGAGCAAGTTCGTTTGGGGGAGTTAATAGAGCACAAAGATTTGTTAGACTTTAACTCAATCCCAATACGGTCTGTTCAACCTCATTAATTTTGCATAGTTTCTGTTTTGCTTTCTTTTTTTTTTTTTTTGAGAAATATACAGCACCCATAATTGTTTTTATTATTACAAAATTAATATATTAAAAATCAATCCTATTAATATTTGTCATTTATAAAATTTAATAAATCATAAGAAATTATGTCGATAAATTTGCAGAATAAATGGCATCGTTTTGTTTTCACTATAAGGCCAACCGGCCTATATGTCTATAACATGTGCCCCCTTTCACACTAAAGCAAAATTCTAAGTATAGTTGTTCGTTTGAGGGGTTGAGTTCATCAATTTTTTTATTAAAAATAATGAGTTAAATTGATAAAATCCACACTCTTACTTGGACCGGGTTTGCAGATATTTAAAAGCCTAATCAACAACTATAAAAAATTGTTTTAAATTTTAAACGGATTAAATGGAAACTGAAAAATAAGTTATAAATTTTTAATTGAATTTTTTATACCAAGCTTTAATTGGGTCCGAACATTTTAAAAACAAGTGTCTAAAATTGAAGGATAGATCCAACTTGCAAACATGTTTAACTATAAGAGATGGCATGCTAGTTACGATCTAGCTAAATGAAAAACCTTTGTTTTAAAGACGGTTAAGATGGTCGCCTAGACGGGATTTTTTGGAATGTCACACGATTTTATATAATCGGTATCAAGGTGAAAAAGTGTTGTCGAAACTCATAAAAGTGTCATCAAATGTCAGAAGAATGTCGTCAAAGATTAGAAAAGCGTTGTCAAATTCTTGAAAAGTGCCGTAAAAAACCAGAAAAATGTTGTTACAATAATTTTTAAATTTGTTATATAAAAATTTACTCTTTGGTTGAATTTATTTTTTTAATTCATTAATAAATATTAAACATTTTAAAATATTAATCTGCTTAGATCACGTCTAGGTCTCAATTAATCTCCGTCTAGATTTTCGGAGACTCTAACTGTCTGACTAATATCTTAACACCTTTTAAAACACCTTGAAAAACAATTATACAATTACCCGATGGTTAAACAATACTGGGAATACAACTAAACTTTCAATCTGTTAATCATATTTTTTAAAGAAACCGTTACATTATTTATGTTTTCTATAGTCCCATGTGTGCAATATTTTTTAAATTAGTCATATATTAATTATTATGAATCTTAAAATTAAATTTTTGTAGTGACCTATTATTGTTGCTTCATTTCTCCCCAATTTGATTAATGTGGTTGTTGCTTTTGTTCTCTAATCAATTATAATATATTACATTTCATTGCTTCTAATCTACGCAACTAAAAAAACAACATATGGAGAACTTGATTGTTTTGCTAGATGTTCACGTATTAATCATAAAACTCACGTAGGTGAACCATAATCAATGATTCTACTATAATTAATTTGAATTAATTATTAAGATTTTACGTGACAAATTATTAATAAAATAATTTTATGACTGCTATGATTACTGGATTTAAACATCCATGCCATTAGAATATAGAGTTCTGTTCATTTGTATAATAAGATATAAATGAAAAAAATTAATTAATGAGCTCATTATTGGTTTATTTGATGCATAGCATTTGGCCTCGATCAACTATAATCCAAAGACTGAAAAAATTAAAAAAGAAAACAAAAGTTTTCTTTATCGATAATAATACAAAGAAGGGACGATTTGGGAAAAATTTTAATTTAAATGAAACATTAATTTAGTAGTTTGTTAAAATGTCAATTAGCCTTTACAGATTATCAGAAAAAATTAATTAATTGTTAGAAATATTACTGCATGCATCGCCTTCATGAATTGATTTGATCCATTGAAAATAATGTTTCCAAACACAATTGAAAAAAATCTCTTTTTTTACAAAATTAAATTTGGATTTTAACTTTTTCTAAATTAATTTAAAGGGAAAATATTAGAAAAGAAACACTAAGTAAAAATTCACTCATTTAATTCTAGTTGTGCAATCATATTATATAAAAGGAATCTTGATAGCAAAAATTATGTGATTATGTTATACTCCAATAGATAGTGGGACTCCCCAACACGCGATTTTTTGAAATCTTAGTAAACCAAAACTCAGTTTATCAATTTCCTTCATCATTTTAGTAAAATAAATATTCATTAATTTATACTTAGACAATATCTTATGCAATTTCTGCTCGTAATCTTTCTAAAAAATAACGTAAAATTATATGAATAAGTCTTACCAAAAAACATATAAATTAGATGAAACTTGTTGCTTTTTAAAAATCAATACGAAAAAGGCATTTTATAGGCATAAAAATATTAGAAAAAACGGATATAAAAGTAAGGGAAAAAGGGAACAAACCTTGCAAGGGAGACCTAAATTAATCATGAAAAAAGCAATTTCTAATATTTGGAGAAATGAGAAAATTGAAAGGCAAGTTATACCTAACTAATATTGCACGCATTACAGTTACAATTTTGCAAACGATGTTGTAATCATCAACTTTAACTTTTATTGACATTAAAGGGAATATAATCTAATCACAAAAAAGGTTTATGAATAAAGATAACCACTTAATTACAGTTTACATGATACCATTTTAAAATTATATAGTTTTTTTAATTAAATATAAATAAACAAGGAAATAGATGTTGAGTTCTGAAAAGGTATGGGAAAGCCAGGAAGATTCATAATTGGAAATTTGAAGAATGGGAATTGGAGATTTTAGAAAGAAGGAATATTGTCTTTATGTCAAAGCTGTAACCCATTATCTGCTACAAGACCTCAATTTTATAAATCCTTTTATCTTTTTTATTAGTTTTTTTATAAGTGAATTTAGAATATTAATGTATTTTTTAGCATTTTTTCTTAAGTTTGCTATTGCATTCATAATCTCTTTATGATTGATGAAATTGGAAATTGGTGTTTAGGATGAAAAATAATTTTACATGCAAATGTCATAAATAATTTAATTTTTTGAATTGAAAAAACTTAAAAAAATTAGACATAATTTTACAGTAATTTTATTTCTATAAAATTACTGTAACATGTAATATGATTGTTCAGAATATGTCTTTTTTGACCGACTCTCACCTTACTTTCTACCTGTTTATTTGAATTTTCAAGCACCTCTTATTCACTTATACCCTCTATTATTCCACTTGTATCCAAACATAATTATAAAGGTCAAGATAGTGGTTTACATTTCTAATAAATAGATGACTATAATATGTTCAATTATAACATCAAGTTGGTTAATGTTATTGTTGATATGGAAGTGTGATAAAGCGTTTTTGACAACAACTCATTTTAATTGTACACATGGTGCTTGAATTTAATTACCGTGACCTCACTTTATGTAATCATAAAAATTGACTTAGCTTTTTTTTCTCGGGTTCATCAAGATTTGCCCGATTATATCCAGACTTTACCATTAGTTTAGCATTTAAATACAAGAGAAGTCCAATCATTTTCCCCATTTTTCATTTTTCAAATCTTATTTTGTAAGGTTGATAGTATTTTTGCTCTAATCATCTTCCTCATTTTCTATTCCCCATTTCAGATTCCAATAAAGTAATAATATTTTATTATTATTATATTAATTTCTTTACATCAAATCTATTCCCAATAATAAAAAAAAAATATTAAACACATTAAATTAAATCAAAACTAAAAAGAATATTAATATAATAATCATTCCCCAAAATGGGGTTCCCCGGAAACCCCATTTTAAGGATATACTATATGAGGAATGATTGGACTTGATCATTCCCCATATTCATTTCCCATTCTGGGAATTTCCCCTAGATGAGGAACCATTGGAGTTGCCTTAACTAGTGTAAACAGAAACTGAATTTTAAAATAATTTCTATTTTATTAAGCTGAATTGAATTTGAATTGAAAGAATTTACAATTATAAATAGGTTAAATGCATCAAGATCCCCCTGAAGTTGGTTCAGAAAATCCGATGTCACCTTCAACTTTCAAAAGAACCAGTTACCCCCTCAACTTGGCAAAAAGAACCAATTACCCCCCTTAACTTGGCAAAAATGCTCCGGTTTGCTCCTTCAATGCCACGTGTCAACTTCTGGTTAAAGAGAGAAAAATCAGAAAAATGACGACCTTGAAAAGTCAAACCAACCAAATTCTGACACGTGGCATTGAGAGGGTAAACTGGTGCATTTTTGCCAAGTTAAATGGGTAACTGGTCTCTTTTGCCAAGTTGAGGGTGGTAACTGATTCTTTTGAAAGTTTAGGGTAGTATCGGATTTAAGTTAATGAACCTCTACCAATCAAAGCCAAGCATTAAAAACAGTCATCTAAGTTGCATCTATATGGTCCCACTTATCCACCGCCATTACAACATATTTTCTGTGAACACATGGTTCAACCATTCATCCCAACTCACTTATTTCAATTTTCATTATTCCCTTTATTTATTATTTAATTAGTTTTTATTTGTAGCATCCTTGATTTAATCAGTATCCTCTAATTGGATTTTTTTTTTTTTGTAATTTCAATTATTGACAATAGCAAGATGTGCTACATGGAACAACTCTCGTGGAGAGGACCTCAATGTTAAATAATTATGAATTATGGATAGTATTATATATATTATCTAAATCATATAACTATGTTAGCCGGATGGGTGTTTAATCAATTAATTAAGAATTCCATGTTCTTAAAAAGAACATATGAGAAGATGAAATTAAGGATGTATTTAAAAAAAGCAAATTAAGAACGATGGGTATTAATATGTTTCCACATTAGGAACACTTTCATGCAAGGGTTTTGCTTTGCTAATATTTGGGCTAATTAATTAGGAATGAAATATAAAATGGTACAAATATCAAAATCAATTAATTATTTTATTAAAACGCCAATCTGTAATTTGGAAATAATATATTTAGATAATTGTATGAAGATATTCATATATCAAGAAATAATAAATCTAATAGTTAGAGAATATTAAACAATGAAGATGCAAATTGTGTAGGAAATTTCATGGATAACAACTCAGTAGGAATGGGATGGTCAATAGCTGCTCTATATTTGCATATTCAACCTACTTTTACCTGCTCATTCAATAGTTTCTTTCCATTTCAACTTGATGGCTGAAATTATTAAACACGGAGTTAAATTTCTAGTACTTTCTCTCTCTTCAATTTAAAATTAGTTTAGTTCATTTTACTTGGCATAAGTTTTACAGAATATGATATTTTATATATCACCATGATTGTTTTAATTTCGAGTACTTTGAACCTTTTTTTGAATTCATGTTAACTTTAATAATGTGATTTTCAATCATTTATTATGGATTTGAGGCTTAAGATTGGAAACTCCATAATAAAATCTAGTGTTCTAAACTGCCAAGAGTTAATCAGCAGCTGTGGTCTTCAAGGTAGAGATTAGTCAGCGCTTAATTAGGGACTAGTAGTCAAATTTGTATTTTTCTACTTGTTATTGTTCTTTATACATTAAAGTTGAAAAATAAATTTAAATACTCAAGAAATTTGAAAATTTCTGTTTAGACTGATTTTTGAAATACATATAAGATGTTATATAAAAATAATGTTTACTTTCGAAAAATATCAACCCAAGCCTATCTTATGCTACTTAGATAGAACAACCGTCTAGTAACACCTAAATTCAAAATCCAGACAACGTTTTAAAAAATATCACGTAAATAGCCGCTTTCGTCATTCTTCAAACTACATATATATAAAAGTTCATTGATATACAATCATTTCACTAACCTAGTAAACACATAACTTTAGGCAAGTTTGTTGGATTGGAAAGTGTCATGAGCATAAAATGAGATAGAGCTCATTTAACATAAAATCAATTTATTTGTATCAAGGCACAATATTCGCTATTTATATATCAATTATATTCCACGGTTATTTCCAACTTAACAGTGAAGCTTCTACAAACTAGTCAAACTCAAATAGTGCTTTATTTCTATTTTGTAATTAGTGATACAAGTCCAGTTAAGAAGTTCACACTCAATGAATAATGCTTTTATATTCTAATTCTTCAACAAAAAAAATCAAAATTAACTAGGTAATTTTTTTGAATTGTTAAGAAATTAACTAGGTAATTAACTAGTGTCCATCACATCTGTCAATAACCGTTGCAGACTGATGAAATAGTAAATTTTTCATGAAAGATAAATGTAAACTGGATGCTCGTACCCTCTAAAACTGGCATAAAAATTGGAGTGTTCTTTTGTATAGGGAGGAATAGTTCATGATATTGCAGCGGGAACGTTGGGCGTATTGCTAGGCTTATTTCATCTTAGTGTTCGTCCGCTTCAACGTTTATACAAAGGATTACTTATGGAAAATATTAAAACTATGATCAGTCATCCTAATTTTCGAGACACCTGCAAATCGACAATCATGGATTAATTCGGATGTGAAAATGATTTAAAGGTCGAGACCCATCCAAGACAACTAAATACAGTACATCTTTATGTTATCCCTTAGTCGGCTTTAATTGTATAATATTATTTGGTTTTGTCTTTTCAAAATGTTCTCAGTATCTTCAACTTGAAATTAGCATATTGCATTGCTCCCAAATTTCTTTTGAACCAAATGATCGTATAGCACTTGGGTAAACTTGATAAACTGTTAAAAGTTAAACTACTAGTAATTTAACGCGCAATAGTAATTAAATTGAAAAGTTAAACCAATACCAGTGTTATTGAAACCGTACCGTACCAGCCGGTTCAACCGGTAAAATCGGGTACCGGCCAGACATACGATCGGTTTGAAGTACTTCACCGGTTTTGAAGAAAATCGCATCCTACCAGTTCATACCGTTAAAATACCTGTATACCACTAAACCGGTATTTAAAAAAAAGCTTTTCAAACTTTAGTTTAAAAGCTTCCCGTTTAAGTTCTTTGCTTTTATCGCTACGTTTCCTTTCAAAATCAAAATAAAAAAAGTAAAATCTTAGAATTGATAAAAGATTTTTTAGAATTAAAATTTGAAAATTTGTTAAGGATATTTATTATTTAAGTACTACATTATTTTAAAAAAAATTCATTAATCCGGTATTACCACTTATAATACCGGTAATACCGATCATACCACGTATCATTAGCTTCACCGGTATCGTATCTGGTAATAATACTACATTGACACATGTGCAGGTGTAAAAGTTTTTAAAAAATTCACTTATCTAATTTTCTCTGCACACATCCGGAATACACAATAAACAAACTGATACAATTTTTTTCATTGTTCATATATTTAATCGATTACAATTAATTAAGTGGTTGGTGCGTCTAATTTAGATTATTTCAATCTTTTATCTTTCTAATTGGCTGGTCCTGATCTCGTTTTGGCCTGCAACAATATGCCATAACAGTGACCAACAAAGTGGCTTACGTAATTCCGTAAGTGTCGGGATTATAAATCATCTTAGAGATAAAGTATTGAAAAATTAGGAGAAATTTTAAAAAATGTATATTTTGATTTCACTCATTTATAAAATGAAATTTGAGATTTTTTTTTATAAAGGAGGTTTGTAGTTTCAAAAAATTTGTAAAAGGAGATCTAAATGGTGATGTTACATTAATGTTTGAAACAATTATTTAAAAATTATACCTCATGATTTGAGTAATTTTTTAAAATATTTTTTATTTTTCATGATTTTAAAGTTTATTATCATAATTTAACTAAAAAAAAGCTAGACTATTCAAAATATTACAAAATTTATCAATGATGTGTATTGTATTTTTATAAACCATCCCGTAAAAATTCAGATAAAAACGAACAATATTGCTCATTTCCATGACATAATTTATTATTGAGAATCTCTATTTACAAATTTTATAAAAACACAAAACCCTTTTGCAAAAATAAATTTTTCGGACTCCGTTTTGCAAATGAATGAAATCACATAGTACTGTTTTGAAGTTTACCCTAAAAATTAAAATATTATGCAATTATTGAAAAAACTTTAATTTGAAATAAATATGATACTAAAAGAATTCAATTCCCTCATCATTTTTCTTTATTATAAAATTATATCCCCACTTAGAGATTTCCCGTTTGAATATTTGTTCATCAAAGTCAAATTTTACTAGCTAGTTCATTATTCAACAATTCCGTTTCTTTTTCTCTATGAACGTTTGGGATTTAAAAAATCACGTCGAAAAAGAATATAAAAATATTGATCTCTAAAATATGATATAACTAAAAATAAATTATGATACTCACGTTTTTCAAAAAAAAAAAATTATGATACTCACGTGAACTTTAATAGCTAAATTCAAATCTTCACTATGATATGTTCAAATATTCATCAAAAGTTGACCAAATATCAAATGGATATTCTTTGTTTTTTTTTTTTTGAAAAAAATTGATATTCTAAAAGTAAAAGCAAAAGAATTAAGATTGGATTTGACATTTACAAATTTAAGCTCTTTTTGTAATGCACTGAATTTGTAAAAAAAACAATTGATTTGAACTGCAATGTAAAAAAATATGCACAAAACATTGTTAATGCTTTTTTTCAGTAAAGACTAATTATCAAGCAAAAGGAAGTATGAGCTCAAAAAATATGAACTAAAAATACCATTAACAAGAGAGACAACAATTGCAAAAAAGAACCAAATTACAATCAATTAAAACAGTTAAATAAATCCAAATTTTTTATTTTAGAGTTGTCACGGTAGACGCGTAAGAAACTAGAAAAACTAGAACACCAACAATCATTTTTAGCAGTAGCCACGTACTTAGTTAATATACTTTATTTTTTAATACCAACTCCATCAATTTAACTCATTTACTTTAATCAAACATACTTGACTTTTCTTTTTCATTTTTTCCAAAATTTGGTAATTGTTTGACATGCAATATATGTTATTCCATAGGCATGTGATATTTATGTCAGGTCTGTTAATTCTGATTCCATAAGTCTGTCATTGTGAATGTCCAAAAAAAGTCTATTACTATTTGTCTATCACCATGTTTATTTTCTATTATACGAAAAAATTTATAATCAATAAAACTATATTAATAATAATAATAATAGAAACAGTTCAATAATAATGTTAATAACAACAACTATAAGCAGTAAATATGAATCTAAAAAATCATAACTAAAAATAATACGAATCTTAAATGCACATAAAATATAACAAATGTCCAAATCACTACTTGTACATCAATGATCTAGACATGTCAACAACAGACCATGAAATATAAAAAAAAAAAATCGCATATAGATATTCTCAAAATAAATTTGATGAACATTATTTCGAGTTGAAAAATTTGAAACCAATGAGAATGTTTAATTTCAACAACTAAGACAAACAATATCAACTTAATTAGTAAACTAATATTATATCTAGGGTCTTCAAAAACCGAACCGAACTAAAATAATCGATCGAACTGATGTAATTCAGTTTTTTTGTTCGGTTGTTCGGTCTAAATGGTTCGGTGTCGGTTATTGATTTTATAGATTTTCAGTGATTTTGATCGGTTCGGTTTTTATTAATAATAAACCGATATAACCAAACTAATCGATTAATGAAAATATTTATGAAAAACTAATTTTTTATGAATTATAATATCATTTTTTTACCTAACAATTAAATAATATATAATACCAATAAAATCTATACCGAAGCTGCCTCAATCTCAACGCCACTTGCAACACCAATATCAAATATTGTGTAAGGGCATTTAGCATATTGATCTTGCCAAAAATTTTATTTCTCATTTAGTTGAGATAATGGATAGGAGTTTGTTTTATTATAATTTTACAAGTCCAGTACTTACTAACAAGTCGGAAAAATCTTATTTTTATTTCAATTTATTAATTTTTCTGAAAAAATAAAGTAAATTAATATGCATAACAAAATATTATAGTAAGAATTAGTAAAGATAAATAATAGGAAAAATAAACAAAACAAAACCAAAATAACCAAACCGACAAACCGAACCTAATACATCGGTTCGGTTGCTTTTTTACTTCAGTTCGGTTTCGGTTTGTATTTTTTTAACTATTCGATTGTCGGTTTATTTGGTTCGGTTCGATTATTCAACCAAACCAACCGATGAACACCCCTATTTATATCACTACATTCTTAATAAGAGACGTTACAAACCTAAAAAATTCAAGCTTATTAGTTTGCACTATGAAAATCTCTAAACCACTCTATATTATATTTGGAAAAAAGTATACGTTATGCTGAATTTTGTCCAGATCCGGTTTTGAAAAATTGAGAATCCTAGGTAAAATAATATAGAAATTAAAAATGAGCTATCGGTAAAAAATTATAATAAAAATTAAATATTTTGTGAAAAATAAGATTTGATCATATGACCTCTCATATCCATAACAAGTTACTTACCAATTCATCTACTAATAATTATTGTTTACTTTTATCTTTTTAACATTAACTACTAAAATTATTAAAAATATATTATTTTTGAACCCCTTCCGACATTAGTTGTGGGCGGTCGCACTCGTTACCCCACCCTCCAGGACCAGTCCTGCTTTTATCTATGAAAATTTATCATTACTTTACAGTTTTTGTAATCATTAGAACTCATGTCATGAATTCAATGGTTAATAAGGGCAAGGTAAACATAAATTTATCATCGACAATGTTACCATATAACATAACTTCCAAAATCATAAATAGAAAAAATAACTGTCACATTATACTATTTAATATCCTTCGAGATGTGATGAAGAGGCCATGCAAGAAAACTAGAAAACGATATGAAATGGGCCTACCATAGACCAGTCCTTGCTTCTTGCTAAGCCACAATTTTTTCGAATAATGAAATTTAATTTCTCAAAATAATAAATAAATAAGGATGAGGATTACACATCAGCAGCTAAAAAGTAGAACCATGTGGCTAAAAGTGGATTCTTTATGAATGTGTTAGATTAATGACGTGAAATTTGCTCATAATTATGAGATTATAATAAGTAGGTGGTGTATTTTGAAATTTTGGATTCGAGACATGTTAGAATTATAAGTATGTGATGTTTTTTTAAATTTTGGATTTGAGACATGTTAAAATCATAAACGGGAAAAGAAAATTCTACCTCAATGATCTAAGATAATTTAAACTAAGATGAGATTGACACATTAGGAAGAAAACAATTGGTCCATATGGCAATATAAGCATATTCTCCATTCTATATAGCATTTATTTTTTTTAGATTAAACTATTCTCATTCTTACTACATAGTGATATTTTTCATGCGGAATAATTATTTTGTGGAATATTTATGAAAATGAACAAAAATTATGAAATTTAATGAACTTTTGTATTGATTTAGTTATGGTCATTCCTAATTATTCTCTGTTTCATGTAATAAATATTTCATTAGCCAAACATGTGTAAGGGTTTTCAATAATTATTTTGTAGTAGTTATTATTTTGTTTTTAACATAAACAAATCAAATTTCGTCTTATACATAAAAAAATAACCCGGTTAAAACTCGTCCGACGAAGAAGTATAGTTCATTCAACTCTATTTTTACGTCTTTTATTGTCATCTTTTCTCTTCTATGGTCTATTTTTTTCAATGGACAACACATTTTTAGGAGTGTTGTTTATAATAGAAAGTAAAAACATGTGGAAAAAAATTGTGGATGAGGTTGCCACATAGGCAAAAACTTCATAGGTGAAGAGCTAACGATGGATGTCAGCATTTATGGTGTATGTCAATGAAGGATCTGGTGGGCCATTTTGTGGTTCATCGGTACAACAGTAAATTCTCCTGATATGGGCTTTTTAAGGTGGGTCCATTCGATTTAAAGAAGAAATGGCTAACTCAGATTTTTATAATTTCTTGATAACATTTTAGTTTCGTAGACCCTTTTTTTTTTTCTAAATTACTGATCACGGACGAGTTTGGGATTGTTGTACTTGCTTATTTAAATATTTAGTTTCCCTAAGCTGATATAATGACCATAATTTAAGCTGAAATAACTCTAGTTACATAGCTTAACATAATACTAAAATTATCCAAATATTATATTGTATGAAATATGATGTAGTTATGATATGAACTCTGACTCATCAGTAGGGCATTAGTTATCTTCTACATACACTAAAACATACTAAGCATCACTTATCACAGTATTTTGTTGACCGGTTTAATAATTTTGATTTTGACGGGCAATTAATCAGCTCATTAAAGTGACAACTCAACATTACCATTAATTCAGTGCAAATCTCTTTTGTAACAGTGGATTTCCTTTGAAAAGATAATTTTTTCATGCATATTTTTAAAATTCAATCAATTTTAATTATTTATTGAATTTTAACAGTTGTAATTTATTACATTGTGAATTTCATAATCTAACTAGAATTCAATTTCAACCATTAAAACTGAATAAATGGTTAAAATTAATTGAAATTTACAAATGTACTATCCATCAATATTAAAAAATCTTTATCAGACAACATCGTAATAATTTCCCATCAATTAGTTATAATTTACCAAGCTTTTTAGTTTTTAGTTTTTACTCTTACCATGGCTAGTGTTAACCGATGTTTATGTTGATGATAGTTTTTCTTTTCCTGTAAATGACTTACTTTTTCTATCCCCATCACAATAAAAATAAATATATAATAATTACAATCAAGTGCTTACAATTATTTTGAACCTATCAAATTAGCTATAAAATAAAAACTACTATCATTATTATTAATGATATGTTTGAAGTTTTAAACTATAATCATAATTACACTAATTAAGTACAAATTTAACAAATAAACAAGATTTCCAGAGATAAAATTCAGCAGGTTAGGAAAAGAGTAACCCTTTTTCAAATTTTCTGATAGAATTTTATCACCCACTTCCTAACCGAAAAGAGAAATATTACTCTATCCATGCCCATGAAACTATAGAAATTAATTCATCTTGATTTTAAAGATAGTTGAACCCTATAGTATCTAAAGAGATGAACTCATCACGAGATGTACTCTACGTATTACTACTGATGTGATTGTACCAGCGTTTTATAAGGCGTTAGGCGGGAATTAAACGCATGCAGGGTTTAGGCAGATTCACGTATAAGTAGTTGAAAACTTTCAAAAAAATATTTGTATTGCTAAATAAATATTCTTATATTTTTCTATTGTAATTGTTTATACACATTTTGATATAAAAAATAAAATTTTTTTGATAAATATTTTAATTTCTTAAATATCCCTCCTAGGCACTGATTTTTTAAACACAACCATCACCTTGCCCGCCTAAGCACCCGCCTAGTCGATTAATCCACCCAGGAGCACCAGACTAAGGAAAATCGTGACGGCGTTATTAAAAATCCCACCTATGCACCTCCTAGGTGGATTTTAAAATACTATAATGTACTTAAATTGGTGACACAATGGGGGCTAAACTCATGTTGTAAAAAAAAACATTTGGGTTCATGTCCGGCTATTAAACAGGATCCCACAAGCTCATTCGAGGGGCAAAAATATTACTAATAGTAGCAAAAAAAAATGCCAATCAGTAATTAATTAATTAATCGACTTAGATTCTTGTGTGGTATTTTTCTTTTGTACGTGGCTGAATTGTTTGTTCCTTTAAAGCAACCATAACCCCATCATTGGTCCATGGCATGGACCACATTGCCAATTTGTGTTCAAGCAAAGCTAAATTGCCTTTTGCCTATATGAGTGTCATTATCATAGTAAGTGTAAAATTGGGTATATAACTAACCAATTACCAATTTAGTTAGTGACTAAAAAGATTAACATTGTGCAACTGTATTTTTTTAGTGAAAAACAATAATACCTTGACTACAATTTCAACCATTTTAAAAGAAACTTGCTTGTTCGATAGCGAAAAGTATATGTTATTGAATAAAGTTTATGATGTTAAATGATTTATATAGCCATCCCATCTAACATGAAAATCAAACTTAAACAAATTTTTTGGAGTTGAGTCGAGTCGAACTAAAAGTATTTTTATCTAAACTAACTGATTGAGATTTATCTAAAACTTTTTGTCAAAATTAACTGATATGATAATATGTTTAATTGTTGTCTTTCATATATGAAATTATAAGATGAGAAGCAAAAGAGTTCAATTGTAACAAGGATGCAATCAAATAATGACAATGACATGAGAATTTGCATTTTGAAGGGAGGACGATTGTTTACGAGTTATCCTTATGGACACCCATTTCCTTCCTTTTTGCAATATGGCCCCATTGATTATGGATCGTTTGGATAGGCCTTATCATCCTCATTAGTTTCACATTAAACGTTTTTTCTTTCTTTTTTACCTTTCTTTTTTTATAAGATTGGATTGCCACATATTTAAGAATAATCCATATCCAAAGTTTCTGGTCTGGATTTTCTTGCATTGATTAACTAACTTCTAGACCAGTCTCAAAACCCACTTTCACTTCACTTTTGCTTTTATTTATTATCACATTTTATTCATTTTGTAGTTAAGAATGTTTGGATGCATTTTGCTATAGGTGGCCTTTTGCATATCCCACAACCCACTGAGCAGCTGCAAACCGCAAATTGCAATTATCTATCCTCGCAACTACATAATTTATCAGAATTTTCCCCGCGCTAAAAAATACTCAATATTATCTGCTCAAAAAAAAAAAAAAAAAAAAGATTGCAAATATGTGAAGTTCAAGAGACCAAAAGGCTAGAAACTGCAGCTCACCAATTAGCATTATGAATTTATAGTACAACAAATTTAATGCCTGCTAGTCAAATTAATATTAGAGTTAGATACTTGGTCATAATACTAAAACAACTAAACACCAAATTGTATGTCATGAAGCAGCAACTCAGGTTCCAAATAGTGGTAATTTCACAAGTTTCTGCCTTATGTTTATTTTACATCAGTACCTCTGCCTTTAGTTCTTTTACAATTAAATTGTCTTTGAATTATGGCATAAATGTCGTGCTTGAATTTCCAGACCACAAAATCGCAACGGCTTAAGCCATTGAACCAATGGGATGGAGAATTGCCCCTCGAAGAAAAGCTCCACCCAAGTTCAGTGACCTTCGAAGATTTTCCAAAGCCCTAGCCTCTGAGTTTCACAAAACAAATCTTGTTTTTCTTTTGGTGGATCTTACCATTAGTTTCTTGTTTCTTTTGGCCTGTGGTTATAGGAAGTGGTTGTCTTTCACAAGATTAGGATTGAGACATGAGAGAAATCAGGGAATTGAATAGCACTCTCTTTTTTCAAAAAAAGGCCACACCTTTGAGAATTGTTTTTATCAAACATCTCTTGGTGGACTTCAAGAGTAGGGATGGGAACGGATCCCGGACCCGGTCCGGATCCGTTTTTTAGGGTCCGGATCTCAATTTTATAGACCCGTCGGATCTGGACCCGGATCCAGATCCGGGTCCAAGAAACGGGTACGGGTCCGGATAATGAAACCCGGATCCGTAATTAAATGTTAATTGTATTTTTTTATTTATTATTTATCCCGAAAATATTGGATAATTAATATTATTTAATATCAACGTAAATTCAATTGCATGAACAT
>CATIWQ010084559.1:0-14323 GCA_949673415.1 Euphorbia schlechtendalii | reverse complement strand
CCTCTTATTGATCTGTAGAACTAGTTCCTTCCCTGTGGGATCGATATCTTTTAAAACTACATCGTAACTGTATACTTGCAGTGGTCACCATTTTTCTATTTAGATAAGCGGTATTGACAACACTTGTTCGTATTTTGAACTTTTATCTTATTAGTAGAAAAGTGGGGAACAAGGTTTTTGGCTTCATTTTAGAATATAACCCTTCAGAGTCATTAGAGATGAAACCTTGCAATCACAACCGCAGCCCGAGGCCCCCCAACAACCTCTTGCGGCCACAAACACTTCTGTTACTGTAGGTTTGGATCGCTCCTCTCTTCACCATCTTTTAAAAAGACATGGATGAGATTCAAAGAGGTGAGTATCCCTCATTTCGGGGATAAGATTATTGAAAATCCCTCTTCAAGGGAGAAGGAAAACATAAGAGCATTGATTCATCTTTAGGCCGAGGGGCTGACTTTGACCTCCCCTGCCCTAGAGGTTAACCCTACACCTACCCCTACTATTGTGGAAGTCCCCTCCTTTAATCCATGTCGAGGATAAAGAGGTTAATTGGAAGGAGGACTTTCTGAAAACTGAAAAGTTCTCTCGATGAAGAGGAAAGTCTAAGAAGAGCTCCTCTAGTGAGGCCAAGGATGATTATGGAGATACAACAATTTTTTGGCTTTGTGGAAGAGCAGTCTTAAAAAAGCTATATCTGAGATCGAGTTAGAACTCAAATTAGACGAGGACCCTTCTCTGCTTAAGGTATCCCCTTTCATACTTTACGCCTTTAACTTGTATCATGATATTTGCTTATCTTTGTTACTTTTGTGGAAGTGGGTGGGGTTGTATGGAGAGGATGTTAACCTTATCCATGAAGGCATGGTCTAAGATATATTCTCCACTTTTTAGCTTCTTACAAAAGTCGCTCACTATATTGGCAAAGGATCATCCTCTCTTGCCCGAGCTCATGTTATACGCTCTTTTTGGGTATGCTTTATTCAGCTTCTTTGTTTTCAATTTACTTTATCTTTTCGTTGAGCTTACTCATTTCTTGTTTTAGAATTTGACCGACTCCATTCAATTGACGGACCATGTCCATAATAAGAATAAATAAGCATATGCCATTTTCTTATAAAAATGAGCAATAACAGGAAGAGCTAGAAAAGCTGAAGAAGGCTGTAGTAGAGATGGAAGGCCAAATGAAGGAACTTTAGCTCGTAGCCAATGAGAGGAGTGTTGGACATGATGTATGCCTTAGAGACAATAGGATGATATGTATTTATTAGTCACTAATGTACAAATAGTTTTGGATTATTATGTATGAATAATAAGGCACCTTTATTATATATTAATGATTCTTTCTAATTATGTAACTTGCTGGTATTATATATGTGCTATTATGTATGTATATATATTCATTGATATAATAAGGGAAAGTCCATGGCCATTTCATAGCGTGGGAGTGCAAGGTCATAATGGGAGCTATGTGTAGTGAGAACTACACACAAGTGTAATTATGGAAAGTCTAAATATCCATATGCATAGTTTCATTGAGACTGAACATCAATGAAGCAGACAGCCTTGCATGTGTAGGCTTACTCCTTGGATTATGTCCAAGCACTCTATCTCATGAGCTGAAGGTAATACTTTGAGTTAACACATGAATGTATTCGAGTAATACATTGGAGATCACTATAAGCCAAACACTCAGAAATAATAATATCTGTGTGTTGGTGTCATTTCTTATTGCAATATCATTATGAGTATCATCAGACCTAAGATACTAGTTACCTTGTGCGAAAGTTATTATACATTGGGTCATACTTATGCATACCTTGGTGATCAAGATGATACGAATGATTACGGACATAGTGATAATCGCTTGTTGGTAAGCCAAGCAGTCAAGATGGGATCTATCACTCCTAATATAGTGATATAATGGGAGTTATACCTTAAGGCCTTTTGTTGAAGTGACAGACTCATAAACCTATGATTAGAGTATGAGATTGATAGGAGAAGTTTCTAGTCAATCTCAGCACATAAAAGTGAGTGGTGTTCTTTGTTTACAGATCTAATTCTGGTATAGCTACGGCTGTTACATGAGATAACACTTTATCCGAGCTTAATAAATTAGATGGTAATTAACATGATGGAAGGAGTGTATTGTACTGGTTACTATTGTAGAACCAAATCAAGTCTCAGGCACGTGACATTCCCAGTATCAGGGAATCATACACCTTTTCTAGAAAGCCCATTTGATCATCTAGAGTTATCGGGTTCTTTATTGGTCTGGAACACTGAGCCTAAACGTTCCCGGATGATAAACCAAGTTTAGGTCAAACTTTAGCAGCTCTATACTTTGAAATCCAATGAGGTCACACACATTGGGCCTTCACCTTACTAAATAAAGAGCTTATAGACAGTATCTATACCGAGAATCAAAGGGAGAAAAAGCTTGTTTTGGATGGACCATTAATTGGTCTGACTAAATAAATAAATGGAAGAGGAAAATATTCAATGCACAGAGCAAGGAAATTTTTCATGTTGCGAGTGGGCCCCGTAACATAGGTTGTTCATGAGTAGGGGCCTACATGATAGCCTTGTGAGCACTGGAAAAGTACTCGCGGGCTGTCAACATGCGTTAGCTCATGCTAGTGGGTTGTAGGCCCGCAAGAGCTAGGGAGCGCTTATGTGGGCCTACAATGCAGGTCAGGGAAGCCTGCGTTTGCAGGGTAAGAAAAGCCTAAATGGGCTTGCCTTGCATGGCACACACAGCCCGCCTAAGCAGGTAGAGTGCACACGGGTTGGACCTGTAGAGTATGGGGCTTTGCGGGTCACCTGCCTGTGTGGGATGGGTTTTAACCATCCCACATTGTTAAATGGGGAGCATTATTTGCTCCTTTCATCCTATAAATAGGAGTCTTCCTCCTCCTTTTCAAAGCACTTCAGCTCAGACTTCCTTATGAGTCTTAACTCCTTTTTCTTACTAGTTTTTGTGAGATCCTCCATGAGTTTCTCTAGCATTTGCAAGAATTCTTTTGAAGATTTATTGCTATTTTGGAAAAGAGCCTTCACATTTATTTTATGGTTGGTCTATGAGTTGTCTAGCAACCGCTTGTTAATTGATGAGTTCTCCCTTTATGTGAGGTTTTAGTTGGTGGGGTTCGTGTGGACTTGACATAAAGGCTATCCTAGTTTGGTGGCTTGTGGTAATAGAGTGCTATTTGATTGTTATAAGGGATCACTATACCACACCAAAGGAAGGCACGCATCAACTGGTAATTTTCTGAAATTAGACGCTAGGTTTAATTAAATAAGTTTTATAAACATATAACATTTATGGAATGTTTCAATTAAGATAATGTCAATCATGTCATACTTAAGAGTTCCTTTAGGTTAATTTTAAGTTTCAAAATTCCACCATAATAGTTTCTGTGTTCATTAACTACCTTATTTAACTATCAATGGTATCAGGAACTACCTTATGCTATGCATGATTGATAATAATATATTGAAATGTGATTTTCTACAAATTGATTGAAGTGTGTTATACGTGACTTAGGTTCAATTCTTGTTATAGAAAATGAGGTAATATAAGGTTTTGCTCAAACTTAGTCTAGTTGATTATCATAACTTACCTTATGCTATGCATGATTGATAATAATATATTGAAATGTGATTTCTATGAATTGATTAAAGTATGTTATGCATGACTTAGGTTTCAATTCCTGTTATAGAAGATTATGTGATATGTAGATTAAGGTTTTGCTCAAACTTAGTCCGGGTGATTATAATAGAATGTTTTACTACACATGTAAATGCTTTAAATTGAGGGTCGTACAATACTTCTCTTGATTAAAAGAATAAAATCTTTTAATGATGATTGTCTATGGTCTAACGAATCGAAGTGCCCATCGTTATTTTGGTAAGGATTGAACTTGGCTGCTCATTTACTTTAAGGGGGCCTCTCTTACCTGGAAATCTATATTGGTATTAGGTTCAAGCGTACCAAAGGGACTTTTATGACTTAGTCGATTTCTAGTATAGGAATTAGATTCCGTATATGATTTTACAATCAAAGTTTAAGTTGTTATATTTATTCTTATAGATATAGGTGCAAAAACTTAAACATGGACCTTGTTTGTTTTGCATGCTATGTGGAGTCTTAGCATAATGGAATGATTATGATGTACCAGTCTTGAGCATGATCCCTTAGATTAGTAATTCTAAATAGCCCAAAATTATTATTATCATAATCATATCCATTGTTAAGTCTCAGACTAGGGCGAGACCAGCTCCACTAATAAAATCCCTACAATAATATAAGGTGATAAATTGTCTTCCTATAAAAATTGTGATACAATCCTTACTAACAGATGTAAGAACATTTACAACATGCTTTTCCTTAACATGTGTTTGGCCATGAGACTAGATAGGTTCACAACCTTAACCAAAATGGGTTAGTTGTCTATATCATTGGAGCTAATTCCGGATTGGAGAAATATTTGAGGAGTTGTGTAAATGGGTATGCATGTCTCTAGAAAGAGAACTCAAATGTACTAACAATTGGATGGAATGCAAATGGACTAGTTCTAACCATAGCTATCTATTATTGCTTGACCTGCTATAGTGCGGGTAATCTTAACTGAGTTATGGATGCTTCCTACTAAGGAACAATGGTCAAACCTTGTTTCTCGAATTTAACAAAAGGGGCTATTTGAATGTCGACAAAATAGAAGGACATATGTGTTTAATTAAAGACCTTATATTAATTGCATGTACATCTACTAATGTCTTAAAATTTTCTATCTTATATCTAGGTTGAATATGATCACTAACAAAAATAGTCATATTGATATTAGTCCTCTTGACAGAATAAAGTATGTTGTTTACAACTATGAGCGGATGACGTTCGACCAGTGCGGTCACCGCGAGGCACCGGCCCTTTGCATGAGAATGGGGTGTGGGTTTTTGAAAATTAGTTTCATAAGAGGTTGTGTTGCTTGAAAATGATTTTCAAGATTAAAAGACTCGAGACCTAAATCTCTAGTCTATGTTACAGAGTCACCACCCGGATCAGCTCCTCTGGGAAAATTTGGTACAACTTAGATCTGTTTGCCTAATCCATACCATTAGACAGAGATTCGGGTTCGGATGAGTTACTTACTTTGTTGTCATTTGAGTTAAATTACACTTATGTTAGAAACCACGTTTATAATATTCGAACTAAACTAGATATTTTTTATTTATGTTTTAGTTTATCACACATGCACAAGCATTAAGTAAATTCTGGAAAGTAAACACGTAGGAAATTTAAATGCGCTTAATCTACGGGGGAATTAATTACATCATTGGGATGGGGGTTTACAAATTGCCTAAATACATCGAAATCTAAGGGATACAATCACCTAGAATGCATCGATATCTAACAAATATTAAATTTGATATCAAAATTAAAAGCGATACCCGAAGGAAATTAAATCCTAACATTCATCTATCCTAAACTACATGCATCCATAAAGGTTAGCACAAATACGACACATCACACGTAGTTGTAAATATGTTCGTTTTGTTCTTTTGCGAGACCCGAGTGGTCTAATTTAAAATATCAAGAGATTTGAAATTTCTTTCATGTAAAAAGGGTTCATTTTATATACATAAGTTATTTAACCATTTTATTAATGAAAATGCCACATGTGAATATTTATCGGGTCGGTTATCTGGAACTTCGGTTCCCTTCGTCGGGGTTTCCTAACGCACTCCACAATAATGTAGGTGAAAATAAATCTAAGTCCAAATATATACATAAATTGGCGTTATTGAACCCGTTCCGAAAGGGAAACCGTTAAAGTTTGTAAAATAACAGCCCCGATAAAGGGAACCGACTTCAATCATTCGAACACCTTTCGGATCGATTCCGGGTTCGTAAAATCTTCAAACATACATATTATATTACTTAAAAACTCAGATTTTAGGTCTAAATGGTCACCACTTACCCTCTTGAACATAAAACAAAATTTGAAAACTTTCCGAACATTCTTGTGTAGAAATAGACAGTTTTTTTTGTTTTTCACATTTTTATATTTTCACATCTCAAACATATATACATGATACAAACAAGTAAGGCACGACTCTAGAGACTCAAAGGCTTACCCTGTAGCCATGAAACCACCTCGCTAGGTCCACGAAAATCCCCGAAAAGTCCTCCTTGTTTCTTGGTTTCGATTTGTGATTTTGTTGACGAAAATGGTTCAAATGAAGAGTAAGAGCTACTCTTGGGGAAAAATCACAGAATATTAATCTTAATAAGAAGAGAAAAGGAAGAGGTATCCTTCTTCTTCAAACTTAGACTTCAAAAAGAAAGAAATGGAAATGTAATTAACTATGTAAAGAAGGTGGTAAGTATTCCAAAGGTGTGGAAACACTTGCCAAAACCACTCACACCAAGTATTATAGTGTTAGAAATCACTAAAAATGATTAGAGAAACTCTAAACCTCAAAGATTGCTTACTTTCTCTACACAACTCTACTTTTCCAAAAGAGTGAATTAAACCTCAAACTTGCCTAAATAACCCAAATGCCCCAAGTTCATACCCTATTCATGAACTTACACTCTCTAGTTCTGGAACTACAAGTTGATATGAGTTAAAAGAGCCTAACTTAGTTGCCAAAATCTTCAAGGACACTAAGAAAACTTCAAATTCAAATTGACTTTGGGCTCTCTCTCTCTCTCTCTTGTTGCTACTTTGCATGAAAATGAGCTCCCCTATCTCTAGAACTCAGC
Organism: Euphorbia schlechtendalii; assembly: GCA_949673415.1. Classification (NCBI taxonomy): domain Eukaryota; kingdom Viridiplantae; phylum Streptophyta; class Magnoliopsida; order Malpighiales; family Euphorbiaceae; genus Euphorbia; species Euphorbia schlechtendalii. The sequence continues at coordinate 7,557 of CATIWQ010084559.1, read as the reverse complement.
TATCTACTTAAAGAGGTCACTTCAATCCAAAGTTAACTTAGTTTAGACTTAGTCCATGTTTCTACTTTTTCACTTTATACATTGATCCCATGTGAAAGGGTGTGTGCCAAATCCTAGGAAAGAAGTATAAATCTAGTTTTTCAAAGAACATGTCCGAGCATGTGGGGGGGGAGTGGCATTTTAGCCTGAAAATTACAGAAAGTGCAATTTTGGTTATGTTGTAGATTCAATGTCATTGACGACATGAAGTAATGTCGTTAACAACATCAGCCATATTGTTAACGACATGGCCATGTCGTTAACGACATGGTATTCCAAGCTGGGCTTTTTCTTTTTAATTAGGCTTTAAGGAATAAGAAAGCCCAAAGAAATAAAGTAGATGATTTCCAAATGATTTCAAGACCTTGCAAAATGTCGAAAACTAACAAGGTAAAAAAATTACAACTTCATCATCGAACTCATGAGTTGGGAGCGAAATCCCGTGCTCACAAGCTACCCCTCATGGGATCACTGCTGATACGAGATCATTATGGTCTCACGATTGAAAGAGTAATGGTGTTTAGAGATGATACCTATCTGATCGCGATTGGTACTATTCAAGATGACTAGAAGATTTTATCTTAGTGCGGCATTGTCAAGGACTGGTCTCTTCATGCCCCTTGTAAATTGCCCATTTGGCAATGATTGCCCTTGACCTTTGGCTTGTAGGAACCATTGGGGAAAGAACACTAGCCATGCACCTCCGTTCTTCTAGTCGAGAGTCCCATGTGCAGATTGTAGAAAGTCCTTTATTGATGTGGACCGTAGAGAATCCAATGATTTTAAAAAGTTGGGAAAAGGTATGAATTGTAGAAAGTTCACTAATTGTAGAAAGTTAGGAAAGAGGTGAACTGGAGAAAGTTGGATGACTATAAAAAGTTTGAATGAATGACTATGAGAGGCATAAGGGAAACTATGAGTTTGTTGTAGTGCTCATGTTAGACAACATGCTCTGGAAGTATAAAAATGTTTACAAAGGTATAAATTTAGAATCCATGGTTCATCATCTCAGCAAAGTGGAAAGTCTGGAAAGTAGACTATTCCCTAGTAAATTGCAAGGAGACACCCTATAGTGGAGTTGGTCATATACGTATATGATAACCTAGAGTAGTTAAGGGAGCTTGTATAATGTACAGTGAGAAATGGTATTGAGGGGATTATCCTATAAATATGATTCTTTCAATGAGATGCTTAAGGAGTATTCTCCTAACTGTACTTTGACTCTACTCATAGACTTGCCCGATATATTTGAGATTGAGTTTAAAAACAAACTCAAAGAACAAGTAAATGTTGACCTTAAGTTGAAGAAACATAAAGGTTTAAATGTCAAGAGAAAGCTGCTATGAAGAGGCTATAATTGAAAAGAGAAAATGTTTTTCTTGGAACAAGCTTTTTAGATAATGATGAGAGTTGTAGTTTGAACTTCTAGAGGTATGTTCATACAAGAGAGTTTCTCTACAGTTCCTTATGAGTCTACATGAGTATAGGATACTGGTTGTGGTACTCATATCTGTAATTCTGTGTGGGGGTTGTGGAACAATAGGAGGCTTACAAAGAGGGAAATGGACCTAAGAGTTGGAAATGGAGCACGAGTTACTGTAATAGCTGTAGGAATATATAGCCTTCATTTTCCTAGTGCCCTTGTTTTAGTTTTGAACAATTGGTATTACATTCCTTCCGATACTAAGAATATTATTTCTATTGCGCGTTTAGAAATAAAGGGAGTTGAAATTTTCTCATAATAAATATCAAATTCAGCGTGATAATAATCTTTATGCTTGTAGAATGTGTTTGAATGGTGTTTATAATCTAGTTTCTAAAACTGAAATTCTTAATATAAATATTGCTAAGAAATCAAAGTTAGATAATGAGAAATCTTTATACTTATGGCATTGTCGTCTAGGTCATATAAATGAGACTCGCTTAACTAAGTTACACAAATGTAGTGACTTAGACCCATTTGAATGGGAATCCTATGGGGTGTGTGAACCTTGTTTAAAAGGTAAGATGGCAAAGAAACTTTTCAAAGGAAAGGGTCAGTGTGTAACAAGTACTTTGAAAACAATACATTCTTATGTATGTGATCCAATGAGTGTTAAGACAAATGAAGGTTTCAATGTACTTCATAATCTTTATTGATGATTATTCACAATATCATTATTTGTACCTTATGAGGCACAAGTCTTAAAGTTTTGAGAAATTCAAAGAGTTTAGAACCGGAGTAGAGAAATAGCTTGGGAAAAGTATCAAGACCCTTCGATCTAATTGAGGTGGTGAATAGTTAAGCCAAGAGTTTTAGGATTATCTAAGGAATAATGGTATTTTATGCCGAAGGACACCTTCTTATACACCCCAACACAATGGAGTGTCAGAAAGGAGAAATGGAACCCTACTCGATAAGGTTCAGTCCATTATGAGAAATTTAATGTATCCTTTTGGGGTTATGCACTTGAGAGTGTAGTTTATATTTTAAATAGAGTGCCCTCAAAATTAGTTGATCAAACACCATACGAAATGTGGTATAGTGAGAAACCAACTCTTTCTCACCTGGGAGTTTTGTGATACCCTACTTATATAAAGAGGACAAGTTCAGATAAGCTGGGTGCTATGTCTGATAAGTGTTTATTTCTAGGTTACCCTAAGGAGACTATGGCTTATACCTTTTACCATCCCAAGGAATAAAAGGTATTTGTTTTTAGGAATGCTCAGTTCCTTGAGAATGAATATGTACTTGCAAAAGCTAATGGGAGCAATCTTGAGTTCAGTGCTCAAGAAGATAAAACATACAATTAACTGATTGTTCCTATACTTGTTACACAAGAAAGTGTAAGCATGAAATAACCTATTATAACATCGACATTGTATAGGTCAAGTCGGGCTCTAATCATTCTTGAAAGATATGGCTATTTCATCATTAATGATAAGAACATCTTTCTTATGGAAGATGAGGAGCCTAAGATATATAAGGAAGCAATAGAAGGCTTAGAGTTTGATAAATGGTTTACAACCATGAAGTCAGAGATGGATTCCATGTATGTAAATAAAGTCTGGAACTTTATTTATGTTCCAAGTGAGATATGAAAGTGGAATTTCAAGAAGAAAAATCACATGGATGGTAATGTAATTACCTATAAAATAAGGCTAGTCGCAAAGGGTTATAATCAGAAAGAAGGTATTGGCTATGATGAAACATTTTCACTAGTAGCCATGCTAAAATCTATTAGGATACTCCTTGTCATCACTGCTCATTATGATTATGAGATATGGCAGATAGACATGAAAATTACATTCCTTAACGGGAACCTCGATAGGGATGTATATATGATACAACTCAAAGGTTTACATCTTAGGATGGCTTGAAGGTGTGTAAATTGCAAAGGTCCATTTATGGACTTAAGCAAGCATCAAGGAGTTAGAATATTAGGTTAGATGAGACAATCCAAGAAATTGTTTTGTGTTAAATGCTAATGAGCCTTGTGTATATAAGAAGGTTTGTGGGTGTGCGGTCGTTTTCCTTATGTTATATGTCAATGACATATTATTAATAAGAAATAATGGTCCTTTTCTTTAAAGAGTTAAGTCATGGTTGTCAAAGAAGTTCTCTATGAAAGACCTTGAAGAAGCAGCTTTTATACTTAGTATTAAGATCTATCGTGATAGATCCAAAAGGCTACTAGGTCTTTTTCAAAGTACATACATAGATAAAATTTGTTTAGACTACGCATGAATGGAATACCCTATACTTTGGTAATATGATCCATCATGTATTTTATGGTATACACTCGGCTAAATGTCTCGCATGCCTTGAGCATCATGAGCACATTTCAATTTAATGCAGGTGAGAAGCACAGGATAGCCATTAAAACTATCCACAAGTACTTACGAAGGGCTAAGGATACATTTTTAGTTTATGAAGAAAGTGATCTCTCTATGAATGGATACACCGACGTGAGTTTTCATTTTGATAGGGATGATTACAAGTCCTAGTGAGGTTATTTGTTTATGTTAAATCGAGGGGAAGTTGTTTGGAAAAGTTTCAAACAAGATACAACTATTGATTTAACCATTGAATCTCAGTATATAGCTACTTCTAAAGATGTTAAGAAAGTTATCTAGCTAAAGGGATTTATTGGTGATCTTAGCATGGTGTTTAACATTGTAAATCAAATATTGGTCTATGTGATAACAATGGGGCTATTGCTCAGGAAAAGGAAACACGGTCTCGTTAGAGAAATTGATACGTACTCACAAAGTACCATCTCATTCAAGTAATAGTTACTAGAAAAGATATAAGTTCAGAATACATCCCTACGGATTAGAATCTAGTAGATGGGTTAACAAAGCTATTGACTCAAGTTAATAATGACCATCATGTTAACGAGAATGGCATGAAGCACATGGGCAATTAGCTCTAGTGCAAGTGGGAGTTTGTTGGATATGATGTATGCCCTAAAGGCAATTAGGGCAATATGCCTTTATTAGTCACTAATGTAGAAATAGTTTTGGATTATTGCTTATCAATAATAAGGTACCTTTGTTATACATCAATGATTCTTTCAAATTATGTAACTTGCTGTTATTATATATGGGCTATCATGTATGCATATATATAAGACTATTTCATAACGTGTGAGTGCAAGGACATAGTGGGAGCTATGTGGATTGAGAACTGCACACACGTGTAATTATAAAAAGTCTAAATATCCCTACTCATAGTTTCATTGAGACTGGACATCAATGAAGCGGACATACAAGCATGTGTAGGCTTACTCCTTGGATTGAATCTAAGTAGTCGATCTCACGAGTTGAAGATGGTACCTTGAGTTAATACATGAATGTATTCAAGTAATACATTGGAGACCACAATAAGACAAACACTCGAAATAACTATATCCATGTGTGAATGTCATGTCTTACTACAACAGAAGTACGAGTTTCCTTAGACCTGAGATACTAGTTACCTTGTATAGAAGTTACTATACTTTAGATCATACTTATGCTTACCCAGGTGATCAAGATGATACCGATGATTTTAGGTATAGTGATAATCGCTTTTTGGTATGCCGAGTAGCCAAGATGGGATCCATCACTCCTGATATAGTGATATAATGAGAGTTGTACCTTAAGACCTCTTATTGAAGTGACCCACTTATAAACCTCTAATCAGAGTATGATACTGATAGAACATGTTTCTTGTCAATCTCAATACATAAAGGCGAGTGGTGTTCTTCGTGAACAAGTCTAATTCTGGGAGGGCTACAGATATTACATGAGATAACACTTTATCTGAGCTTAATAAACTAGATGGTACTTAACATGATGGAAGGAGTGTATTATATTGGTTATATTGCAGAAGCAGATCAAGTCATAGGCACATGACACACTGAGTATCAAGGGATCATACTCCTTTTCAAGAAAGCCCATTTAATTGTCTAGAGTTATCAAGTTCCAAATCGATTTAGAACATTGAGCCTTAAGGTTTTCAAATGGGAAGCCAAGTTTAGGTCAACCTCTAACGGCTTTATACTTTGGGATCCTATGAGGTCACACACATTGGACCTTCATCGGACTAAATAAAGAGCTTATAGATGGGGTCTATACTAAGAATAAAAGGGAGAGTCAAGTTCGTTTTGGATGGACCATTAATTGGTCAGACCAAATAAATAAATGGAAGAGGAAAATATCTAATGTGCAGAGCAAGGGAATGTTTATCATTATGAGTGGGCCTTGCGAACATGGGTTTTTCATGGGTAGGGGCTTGCGTGGCAGCCTTGCGAGCACAAGAATAGAGCTCGCGGTAGTGCAAGTTAGCACATGCTGGTGGGCTGTAAGCCCGCAAGTGCTAGGGAGCACTTGCGTGGGCCTGCAGTGTAAGTTCACCAATACACTGCAAGCCAGGCTTGCGAGAGGACCTACAAGCCCATGATTGTGAGGCAAGGTAAGCCAAATGGGCTAAACTGCGGAGCATGGAGCTCTATGGGTGACCCGCTTGTGTGGAATGGGTTTTCTCCATCCCACATTGCTAAATAGAGAGCATTATGTGCTCCCCTTCTCCTATAATTAGAAGTCTTCCTCCTCCTTTTCAAAGCCCTTTAGCTCAGCCTTCTGTGAGCGGACGACGTTTCGAAGGTCCGGCGCGGACGCCGCGAGGCGCCGGCCCAGTGAGATGGGGCGTGGGGTTTTCGAAAACATTGCGACAGAGCGCGTTAGAAAAGAGGTTCCCTTGGAAGAAATCGTGGTTTGATTGAAAAGGCGTTGCAAATTCAAAAGACTCAAGATCAAAATCTCTAGCCTATGGTACTCAGAGTTATCACCTGGATCAGCTCTTCCGAGAAATTTCGGTACAGCCTAGATCTGTTAAGCCTAAGCGATACCATAGTTCAGAGATTCAGGTCCGAGATGAGTTATCTGTTTCGTAGTCATTTGAGTTAGATTACACTATGAGTGACACGTTTATAATATTCGAACTAAACTAGGTATTTTCAGTTTATATTCATCGTGCATGCATAAAACGGTAAGTCCATACATAAAGCATTAAGTAAATGCGAAAAAGTGAATTAATAAATTACAAAACTCGGGGGTTGCAACCGCCCACCTAATATATTAATTACATTCCCAAAGATGATTAAAATGCGATACCCAAAGGAAAGTAAACCCTAGGCATATGTCTAACTTACATCCACAAAGGTTAGCACGAGATATGGCACGTATGTTCGATTTGGTTTTAGCGAGGCCCGGGTGGCCTAATTAAAACATCGTCGATTTAAAGTTGTTACTTTAAATAAAAATGGTTCATTTTTATTTACACATATGTTGGTCAATTTTATTAGTGAAAATGACAGCATGGCAAAGTGGTGAGGACGGTTATCCGGGAACACGTTTTGTTCCCTTCGTGGGGGTGACCTAAAATGACGTTTAGAAACGTAAATCTAGGCCAAACATGCACATTAATAAATCACACATAGATCCAAATAATTACAATTTAGAGGTTTGTTACCCCAATGATATGTTTTCAGACTTAGAATAGTCTTAGCGGGTCATTCCGGGCTCGAACGATTCGAAACGGAGCGAAACAAAGCAAAAATGCATTTTGCCAGCACTGATATCGTTAACGGTATCATGTGATATCATTCAACTATATCACCTGATATCGTTAACGGTATCAATTTTCCTAACTTGCATGAAAACACAAAAAATAGCAGAAAACAGCAAAACCATAATCCAAACTTCAAATGACCATAACGTTTTCTATACTTAATGGATTTTAATGATCTTTACCATTATGGAAAGCTCAGGATGTGTAGAATATATTAATGTAAATAAAATAGCAAAATAGATTTAATATCATACTAAAAATAGCAGAGAATAGAATGGTGCGTAGAAAATGATAATAACAGAAAACAAAACAAAACTTCAAAACAAAAAGAATTTAAATGTAAGCACGACTCTAGGAACTCATAGGCTTACCCATTAGCTATGAATCCACTTTGTTTGGTCTACAAAAACACCCGAAAAGTC
>CATIWQ010084454.1:0-10642 GCA_949673415.1 Euphorbia schlechtendalii | reverse complement strand
TTATGATTTTAATTAATAAATATTTTTATTTTATTATTCAATATCACATTTTCTAATTAATTAATACTATGATTATAAATAAAAATATAGACTATTATTATATCAATAACACTAGTAATTATCACTATTTAAAAATTATTTATAAACAATATTAACTACATTAAATAATAATTATTTTTCTATATTAATATTTTTAACATTTTTTTTCTTTTTATTATTATTACTATTAATTTTTATTAAATATTAATTAGAATAATCATTATTAATATTAAAATTTATGGACCTAAACTGAACTTAATAGACCTTAATTGAACAGAATTGAACTTAACTTAACTGAATTTAATAAACCTGAACTGAACTGAACTGAAGGTGAAGAGAACAGGGCATTATAATGAAGATAGACACATGCAATGATTAACAAGTCATATAGGTTTTGTCGTTTTCAACTGAAACTGAAAATGAAAAATATTGAATTGAAACTAAAAATGAAAATACTGAATTGAAACTGAATCCAGTGAAACTTAGTTGAAGAATAATTATTTATATCAATAATAATAATAGTATTACCTTAAAATATCAGTATGATAATAACCATAATATATGATAAATTAAAATAATATTGTACTATTTTAAAATACTAATATATTAAAAAAATAACCTTATATTTTAATATATTACTATATAATAATAAGATTTTCATTGATAATTAATAATAATTAAAATTATTATTATACTTTTGACAATAATTCATATATTTTAAATTATTATTATATTTATATTTCTCAATATTATTGTTTTTAACTTAGTGTTTTTATTATTATTGTATAGAACTAAAAATAATTTATATTATTTCATATATTATCGATATTTTCTTTAATTTATTTATTCATTAAGAGAAAATTTCATTATGAAAACAATAATTAAAGTACTAATTTTCTAAAATAAAATTTGCTACTGCTTATTATTTATGATTTTTAATATTTGTTAATAATTTTGAATACTGAAACTGAACTAATGAATTTATTTGAATTGAGCTGAATTAGTTGTTGAATAAGTTGAAAAGAATAAAATCGTAATAATGTTTCATTGGCAATACATATTTGGCATCAGTAGCGGTTGCAATAATTCCCAATGAAGTATGACATTTTGTTTAATCATCATCCAATTTGGTCTATAAACAAAATCAACGCTAAATTAAAATAATTTATATTTGCAATTAAATCTAACAAACTAAAATACAAATAATATCAATTATAATATTTTGTTAAAAAGGCATGGTTTTGATACCTAACTAACAGGTCGGACCGGGTTCAACTAGAATAGATGGTGGGTCCAATCTAGTTCTAAGGCAGTTTATGAGATGGTCAACAACCGATCGTTGAATTGGCTGGTTTGATCGGAAATTGTCCAGTTTATTTCAGAATTGATTTTAACCATTTCACTATTATTAAAAAATTATATTTTTTTGTTGATTTGTTGGAGGTGTGTAAATTTATTTTAGGATCTCTCACATTTACTTCCTCATGCTTTACCAATTGAGCTCGTACTCTCAATCGATTCAATATTTTCATTTAATTTTTTATATCTTTGAATAACATTAATGTTTTTTTAAGTCAAATTAACATTAAATTATTTACAAAAATTAAACTTATTAAAATAATATTTTTATTTAATATATTTTGTTTAAATGTGTAAATTTTCTATACTATAAATTAAATTTATATCTTTTTTATCTAATTTATATAATATTTTTAATTTGAATTAGATTTTTATTTTCAAATAGTAACATCTTCTTTTTTCATATTATGTTTTGTTTTATTTATATTTTTAAAGTACGAATATTGAATTATAAAGTAACATATTAATAATTATTGATGTGATATAACTTCTAATATTATATATTTAACATCAAATTATTAAAAATATTAGTATTTTCATATTTTTAAGAAAATCTATTTCTATCACTAATTTAATCTGTAAAACCTCAAATCCATGACCCCATTCACTAGTTTGATGACTAATCCGGGATCTAAAAATCATGCAAAAAATTATAAGATAATAACTAATTTTGGCTTATAGAGTACTTGAAAATTTAAGTGATATTTATATAAGAAATCATTAGGCTTTGGTCTAGTGGGCACCCCCTAGGGTTATAAATTAACAGAGTTACTCGTGAACAGTTCGATGTTCAGCTCGGTTAAAGCTCGTTCAATCTCTGCTTGTTAATAAACGAGCTTGATCGTGAACAAAAATTTATGATCGTTGCAACAAATGAACAGAGCTTGAATAATTGGGGTACTCAGCTCGAAACTCATGAACATGCTCTATAAAGGAGCTTGCAGAAATACTCGTGAATAAGCTCGGTAAAAAATTCGTGAACATGTCAGAAAATACAAATATTACTATTATCATATAATATATTATGGAAAATAAGTATACATATGTGTATATGTAACATAAATTTTGAGTATTTTTAAGAGATTTAATACGTTTTAAATACATAATAATTTTATTCATGTAGTCAAACCATAATTTTAAGTTTGAAACTAGGCTTGCGCTTGTCGAAATGTTAATTAATATGTGTCGATTGAACAAAGCTTGACTAAGCTCTACTCGAGCTCGGCTCGAACTCGGTTTGACCGAGCTCAGCTCGAACTCGGTTTTACCAAGCTCGAGTTCGGCTCGGACTCAGTTTTTTACCAAAACTCAATCTCGGTCCAAGTTCGTTAATAATTTACCGAACATAGCTTGAACAATCAGTATTCGAGCTCAGCTCGATTGCAACCCTAACATCATCATTGAAGATATTCAACAAAATTTAGTAAAATACCATCTTATATCTCAAAAAAAAAAAAAATTATGAAAGATTTTAATTATTGTAAACATTGCAGAATAGCTTCTTCACCAATATTAAATACCTTCTTTTTAATGTAACACAACATCATACCACATGATGGTTCATCATTTTAAATGTTCATTACCAATTGTTTAAAATTAGTTTGATTTGAATAGTATTTTTTAGTATATTTAAAAAAATCTTTTATTTAATTTGGATAGTAGTTAAGGAAATTTTTTTTATAGAAGTATCTTTATTTTATTTTGTCTTAACAAAAGTATATTCAATAACAATACCAGTCATATTCTCGTAAAAATAAACAATACCAGTCATAGCCTCTTTGGGTTATTTATTTTAAAAGCACAAATAAGTGCATGTATTGATAAAAGTAGGTTCCATGTGTCACGGGCTGAGTTTTCGATGATGCACAGTGCGGCACTAGCACTCGAACAACCAATGATAATATGCTAGCAAAGCCTTAACACAAGCCTTGACGATGGCTTAGACTTTAATGCGCAGAAGCGATAGCGTTGCGGAAGCGTTAGTAATGCGGAAGCTTAGAGAAAGTAAGCAAGCACACTTGCGAGAACTAGAACACTTTATTAATACTTTACAAAGTATTACAAAACTTTACACTCTCCTTTCCAAGCTCTCTCAAGACACTTTGCAAGGTTGGATTTTACAAATGAGGGGTGAAGCCTTTATATAGGCATTTTCACCACCATAACCAAGGGCTAAGATTTATTCTCTGGAAATATTCCTAATCCAATGGCTAGCATTGTTTGTTCTAGAGTTTTCAAGCCTAAAAATCTCCCTACGTCGGTTTTGTGACCGATTCTGGACGTTTCCCTTGCAATCCAGCCCTTGCTGGAAGATTCTGGAAACTGTGACGGATTTCTGCAAGGAAACTGGGCCTTACAGCATTCTGCCTGACTTTGGGCTAGGTTGTGTGAGCTGTCTGCGGGTTGCATGTCATTTTTGGCCCATTTCTCGCAAAACTCTGTCATCTATTGATATTTCCTCACACAAAACTTTGTTCATTGCCTTTTAAACATGTCGTGGACCTTTCCATGAAGTTTCGCCTTTGTGCACGTCCGGCTGTGGCAGAAGTGGCATGCTCTCGTGCTAGATTTCTCATCGCGTCGTGGCTAATTCTGTGGCATTTCCCCTTTTGTGAGCTTTCTCGCAATGTGGTTTGCGAGAATTTGCGAGACAAGATTTGCGAGCCGTGACATTCTCCCTCACTTGAATTCGTGAAGCCCTCGTCGGGAGCGAAGTCTTGCCGCTCCTATGCTTCTTGCATCCGTTTACCTTTTCTCCGCATCTTTGATGAGCATTTCCAAGACCATCCACAGGATCTTTGCTCAGTGATCTCCCCATTGTCAATGCAGCGATAAAATGTTTGCCATACTTTAAACCTTCTGTTGTTTGACTTGGCAAATCATCTTCACGCTTGCATTGAATGACGCAAGAACCCCCTCCTTGCGCAATCACCATTATGTTGGTGTTTGGCACGATTGTGGCATTCATTTAATCCAATAACTCCATGCTAAACACCAGGTCTAAATCATCCAGAGGTGCCATAGAAAAGTCTATCTTACCTTCCCATGCTCTAATTGCTAGTGGCACTTCTTTGGCCTCCCCCGCAATATTTGTCCATGCGTCGTTTACTCCCTTGAAACGTGCATCGCATGGTCTCCACTCTACTCCTAGAGTGCGAGCAGCTCCCTCAGTCATGTAGCATGTGTCCGCCCCCGTATCGAGCAATCCCCATTTTGCTCCTCTAGAAAACTTGGCCTTGACCAACAAATGCCTCGGCTTTGGCTTGTCCTCCCATGTCCTCGTCGCGTTTTGTTGCTTTACACAAGCTACACTTCTCGGACCCTCTTCCTCGAAGTCTTGTATCAAAGCGGCCAATTTCTTCTTTAACGGACAATCTCTCGCTAGATGTGGTCCTTCGCATAAGAAGTATGAAAACGATCCCTTTATCTTCGAGGCTTCTCCATGCGAGAACTTAGCTTCGGTTGGCTTGGGGTAAGACTTCTCCTTGTCTGCCCCTCCCTCGGGTTGGAATGGTTTCTTGCCCTTGTCTCTTGCGTCTTCTTTTCTCTCGAAGTCCACAAGTGATTTGGCAACGTGGAGTGCCTCCCTAATGTCGTGAACATCTCGCCTTTGTAACTCCATCTTTGCCCATCGAGTTAATCCATCCGTAAATGTGAACAGCGCTTCTCTTGGCGTAATGTCGGGAATGTCCAACATTAAGTCCGAGAATTTTGCCACATACTCGCAGATATGACCATCTTTATGGCGAAGATGGTGAAGCTTTGCTCGTGCCTCCATCTCAGCATCCGCGGGTAGGAATTGTCGCCTAAATTCCTCTTTAAACCCATTCCATGTGGTAACGATTGCCTCATTGCCTCCCATGGGTAGGAATTATTGCCTAGATTTATGTTTCTAAATGTTGTTTTAGGTTACCCTCACGAAGGAAATAAAACGTATTCCCAGATAACAGTCCTCACTACTTTGCCATGCAGCCATTTTCACTAATAAAATCGACCAACACACGTGTAAATAAAAATAAACCATTTTTATTTTAATAACTTAAACCATCAATGTTTTAATTAGACCACACGGGCCTTGCTAAAATCAAATTGAACATATATGCTATATCTCGTGCTAACCTTTGTGGATGCAGGTTAGATGTATGCCTAGGATTTATTTTCCTTCGGGTATTGCAAATATTTTTATGGGAATTGTAATTAATAATTAGGCGGGCGGTTGTGTCCCCCGAGTTCTGTAATTTATTAATTTACTTTTCCGCATTTACTTAATGCTTGATGTATTGATTTATTGCTTTCCGCAAGTTCGTTAAATCATGCATTTCAACCTCAAAATGACTTAAGTACGAATATGCACAATTATGAAAACACGGTTTTCTACAAATGTAATATAATGTGATCTAATGAGAAATAAGCTACTTATCCCGGACTCGAATCTCTGTGTCTTTGTGGGCTATCCCTCGGACGTTAAGCCTCACAGGACTTTAATTCCTAGAAAGAGCTAATCCAGGTGGCGACTCCACACTAAGAGACGACGAATTCGGGTTCGAACCGACCAAAAAAATGTTTTCACTTTCTCTCAATCAAAACTTTCCCGGGTCGTCCGACCCGGCGCACCATTTTTCAAAACGCCCTGGTGGACCGCGCCTCTCATCTTGCGCGCTCTCGGCCCACCTCTCCATGTCATCCGCTCACAGTGGCAACTCCGCCAGGGATTTTTTCTAAAAACTTATTTTTCAAAGGTTTTAGATTTTGGATAAGTGCCAAAAATTATTGATCACATTATTTCATTTTCTCTTAATTATGACATATTCATAATTCATATTGCAATAGAGGGGATTAGCCCATAAGTCTAAGGTATCCCTATTACTGTGAAGCTTTCTCTTGTACTAATCTGCCTCCTTGAGAAAAGGTAGTACTTAAGCGGGTGGAGCACTTGTTGCCATATGGCATGTACCTCCCTCAACCCATTTGGGGAAAGGCTTGGAGTGTATTTTAGCGCAACAAAAACCTTCTACATCAACAACCCATTTACAAACCACATGTAAATAAACCGTAGGCATTTTCCCTAGGGTGTTACCTAAACACGCGATCATGCATTATATTTTCTTACAGGTGCGCTCCTTAGTATCTTCATGGTACTGAGATGAACCAAACTTAGGATAGATACTAGCCTAAAAACCCTACACGCAGGAGTTTTATGGTTGGAAGTTTGTACACACCAAAAGCCTAAACGGGGCGAATACATACCCATGATCAAAATAGTGCTTACTAAGCACTCAAACCTTTATTCGCTTAGAATCATGGACTTCTAAGCCTAGGGTATAACACACCGTTCTACCCAAACTTGAACCTAGAATTAGATGATGCGACAAGACAACGTCACCTAGGAGAGGATCATCCTTGGTTATAGCGGTGCCCACTTGGCACCCGAACCTCTGCCCATTCGGGGCAACAAACCCACTATACTAAGAATCACACGGTACAATGCACTATTTACCCAGACTCACACAATTGTGTGGAAGCTGAACAAAGCCACCTCACGACATGAGAAAGAGCCACAGTTGTGAATTCTCAAAAAGCCTATAACCCCACAGGTAATATGTAACCATCACCTGTTTGTTCCAAATGGATTAGCAAACATAAGTCACACCTTAAACCAAGCCTATTACCACACGGTCATTATGTCAATCAACTCGTTTGTTCCAAGCGGATTGGCAAACACAAATCACAACCTCAAGCTTTTACCACACGGGTATTACGGCTAGCAACCTGTTTGTTCTAAATGGATTGGCAAACATAAGTCACACTTTACCACACGAGTATCACAGAAGTCAACCTGCTTTGTTCCAAATGGATTGGAAAAACACGAATCGCACCTCAACCCTAAGCTTACTACCACACGAGTATTACGGCAATCGACTTGTTTATTCCAAATAGATTGACAAACACAATCCTCAACATCACATAGATTTCACCTCAAACTATTTACCTATTAATACACGGTAACTTGGTAATCTCACGAGTCACACAGACATCGTACAAATCTCAAATCCAACCCTCGTTATTGGATTTTTATCTTCACATGTTTTCATCTTTACCCAATGACTAACTTATTTGTTTCAAATGGATTAATATACATGTTATCTCACATCATGGCATGCTAACCCTTGTGAATGCAGCCATAACATTAAAAATCTCACGCATTTCTCGCATCACGAGTCATGTCATGAATCTTACATGCACATTTGACCCTCTGCTTATGTATCTTAGCTAGGAAGAGGCCTGATCACCGCTTGGTTTGCGTTTCCCCAATTGTAGCCAATCTGGAGGGGGTTCTGTACACTGACTCAAGTGAGGACTCGGGTTCAGACTTAGATTCAGTTCAGCACACTATTATAGCCAATCCATGAGAAGAAGGTGCAAGGGAAGATCACCCTGTCCTTACGGGATAAAATTCTCAGTAGTCGAAGGTGAGCGCCGAGATCGCAGCTGCCTTGAATGCCTTTGCCAACAGCGAACAGCTAGCGTCGCTCATTCACGAACACTTCAGGAGGGCCCAGAATACAGTGTCCAGCCCGAAGGTCACCCTTAACAACGTTAATCTGACAGGGGGACCTCCCACATCACACATGGTACCCCCAACTACCTTTTATTAGTTCGGGGTAGGACAAAGTCAGCTGAACCAAACTCTGATTGGGCAGCCAAGACATAACCTTGCCAGTCCTCCCTGATTCTTTTAGGGACAACTTGTCTAGCTAGCATTCGTACCAGGGCCTTTCTACCAAGGAATGACCCAACACCCTGTTCCTAACTAGAATACGTCGATCATCTCACAGTTCCAGGCACCTCAACTACCCCACTTTGCGACATATCCCCAAGGGCAATATGGCTCTTATCCAAGCACATGGAATGCCATCCTCTAACAACCAGGAATGGTAGAACTATGGTAACAATTCTTGGCCACTGACGGTGGTCATCTCATGAATTCATACTCGGCGCAATCGATAATCGGGTATGGAGATAGCCTACCCCCAAACTTCGCAATGCCGTAGTTTGAGAAGTACTTAGGATCTGGTGACTCGCGCGCTCACTTAACGCATTATCAAATGGTGATGAGAGTATTGAGGGTCAATGATCGAATGATGGCTAAGCTCTTCGTCGTCACCTTATGCCACCCGGTCAATGAATGGTACAGCCACTTTCCGCTGGACATAGCTACCGATTGGAATAGCATCGCTCAAGCTATTCTGGGGTATTATGGTTTCAACTCACAGATGGAAACCATGATGCAGCATCTGGAGGCTAAAAAGCAGGAGTAGGGCGAGAACTTCAAATCTTACTATGCATGTTGGATGGCTACACAAGTCAAGCTTCGGGCTTGCTTAACTCTACCAGAGATGATAACTAAGCTTTTGGACCGTGCACTGCCATCATATAGGAACAAGTTTGGGTTAGACACATTTTCGAGCTATCAAGAAGTGTTTGAGAAGGCGGATTGGATGGAGCACTTCGAATCCATGGACACATCTGAGGGATGCTAGAAAAACCCATGATTGATGATGTAATAAATTAGCATTTAGCTACTTTGCCCACTGGGCTTTTGAATTTTCAATTAAACTTTGTTTATTTGCTTGATATTCGATCAATGACATCACGCATTCTCATAAGCATACACATAATGTTTTAGCACATGTGACACATCATGTCATGAAATTAATTTGAGTATAAATGAATTCCCCATAATAATTTCAAATGATTTAACTCTTGAGAGAAAGTGAGAGACCAATACATGTACTTAGACAACACGTGATAGCAATTGCCTCATCATACAAGGATGAAAGATCAATGGTAAGATCTCCAAGCACGAAATGTCCACTGACTCATCCAAAGATCAAAAGGATCGGAGCTAGAATGAGGCCAAAATGTCGACCAAGTAAGTTGGGACCAAACAACTGGCGCAATGTCACAAAGAAGGAGTCGGATCGTTGAACACATCAACAAATCCATCACAACCATTCATAAGATTAAACAACTAGCGCAATGCCACAAAGAAGGAGTCGGATAGTTGAACACACCAATAACTCCATCACACGGGTCACCACCATTCTTGGGATAATAAAACAAGAGTCAATGTTAAAGATAAGAAGGAGTTAGACCATTGAACACGTCAACAGTTCCTTCACACGGCTTGCTACTATTTATGGGCAATCATTTCAAGAAACACTGATGATCAAGACTCATCATCACATACACCTCAAGCCGGCAAAGCGGCATGAGCACCAACCAATCGATCAGAAATGCTGAACAAGACAACAAATGAAGTTATAGACGTAGACGATGACCGATCTATCAAATCAACCAAATCTTACACAATTGCTATCACGTATATGTGAAAGAAATAAATCAATGAAAAGAGGTACAAACAAAAAAAATTAGTAATTAGCCTGTCAATTAACATTCGGTTAGTTGAGAAAAAATTAAGGTTTCTTTTCAAAATGGAAAAAGAATAGTCCGTTGAGTTAAAAACCCGAAAAGGGTGGCTTAGACAAAACTTAGGACATTGAGAGAACCACATTGGTTAGAAAACCTGAGAGGGCTAATCAATGGCAGGAGTCAAATCATTTGAAACATTTATACCCCTGTTAAGTTCATCAATGAATTGTCATTTTTGCTGAATCTTTTTGCATATGCTTATCTTGATTGCTTGCATAATAATGTTGGAGTATCGTAAGTAAACATCTAAATGAAAAATGAGTCTGTTGGGCTTAAAACATGAAAAGGCGGTCCAGGCAAAAATTAGGACAAGGTTCGATATATTGAAAACCCGCAAGGGCTGTATATGCAGAAGTTAGAACCTATATCAAATTCATCATCTCCTCCTCAGAACGGTACGAGGCATTATATACCTTCAACACTTCAGGTAAACTGCTACCAAGCGATCATCGCCGATACAATGCGAGATCAATGACTCATCCAAACTCTCCTCAAACCAGATTCAAACTATGAACTTGAATCTGATTCAACGAACCCACGGTCGTCGCTCTGAGTAAGTCATCCATAGAATCCCTAAAGAGACAAACCCTAGGATTAACCATGCACCAATGCAAGAGAAAACTCTTCAATGAACGAAGCCCACGACACCTACAACAGATAAACATACATCATATGACAAATATTGTTCATGCATAAAAACATGCATACATTACATTTGCATCATGACATTTACAGGCAAAAACGATGCCGA
>CATIWQ010084416.1:0-12965 GCA_949673415.1 Euphorbia schlechtendalii | reverse complement strand
TCATGAATTTTTGTTTATTATCAATCATGTTTCACAATGTATAATGAAAGTTATTGAACTTAGAAATCAGTAAGAGGGAATAGAATGCAGAATTATAATTGGAATTTTGTAAGAGGAAATGCAATGAAGAAGCATAATTGGACTCTTATATGTTTTTTTATTTTAAATATTTATACTTTTGAGCATTATACCTGGTATAACACATGTTATACCGTTTCTAATTCATATTATACCACTTGTAAAGCATGATAAAGTTCTTATCATTAGTTTTTCAACAAATTTGTACACATAAAAGTTCAAATCCATCTCCTATGAGTGTTATACTTGGTAAAATATATGTTATACCAGGTATAACATACATTATACCAGGTATAATGTATGTTTTACTATTTAAAACCCTGTTATTAATATATTTCACCACTTCTTCATTCTAAATGCTATGTAGATTTGCAGATATTCACTTTGCATTACAGATTTAAACTATGTTAATCTATGTCTTTCATCAAGTTTTCATTTCAATAGATTGTTATGTTGCAGAGACTTATCAAAATTAAAATTAGTAGTATGGAGGAAAATTAATATAATAGATTCTTATGTTGCAGAAACTCATCAAACTCATTTTATGTCTATTTTTATAAAAGAAATCAAAATCATGTTAATAACATCAGATAACATCAGTAGAATGGATGAATATTACAGATCATGTCAAAATATGAGTTAAATCACTAGTATGGAGATTTTAGTTATTTTTTTATACATGTGAACTCCTTTTTTGCTGTTTGTTCATTTCTTCGTTTTGATCATTTGGTCTGCGTGTTGTTGGATGTTAGTTCATAGAAACGAGATTATTTTATCAAAAAATATCCGAAGTATATAACAATTTAGGGTTTCGTTTACTTCGTTTCTTCATGTTCTTCATTTTTGGTTGTTTTCTCCATTATTTCTTGTTGTCGCGATGATGAAGCCCTTTTTTGTTTCTGGATATGCTTTTATAGCTTCTTTTTTGTTAAATCGGATGATTGTGGTAACCAGAAAATCGCGCAAAAACGGTTTTGTAGCAGAAAAATGATTGGAGGAAAGCACGATTGAGAGCATGAGAATGGAGTGGAGACAAGCGGTTTTGCACGATTGTGAATGGATTGGTGAGCAAGTATACGGTTAGAGTGAGTGAAGTTTGTAAGGTTTAGGTTTTTTAATTTTGAAAACTTTTGAACGTATAATGAAAAAACTTTTGTTAGTTTATAGGCTTTCAAAAAATATGGGATGGTATGACCCATAATTATTTGGGTTGTTTCATGTAGTAGCATAAAAACCCCTACAATTAAACATTAACCATTGTAAATCATTTTGATGACGTTTTACTAGTTGCATGGACAAATGGGCCAACTTAATAGCTGTAAAAATATGGGCAATTTACATAATTAGTATGTTTCCAACAATTCATTTGGAAGTTTTACCTTCTAAACTTTTCTTATTTATATTTTTACATTACTCTTTTTTTTAAAATTAATTTCTTATTTTTTATTTATCTCACAAACCTTTTATTTTTTCAGCATGCCCCTTTAAAATATTTTCTTCATCTTTATGTTTCCCTTCAAAATAAGATCCATGATGCTATACTTTTTCCGAACTTTTTTTACCGATACATATTTATTTTATAGTTTATTTTATAGTTGTTACATAGTTTAAACACACGCTTAATTAAATACAAATAAATATAACACAACTATATCAACTTGACATATTACAGGAAAACTATAGCAAAAATATAACATAATTAGATCAATTTGAATTAACTATAAGATAACCATAAAATGCGATTTTGTTACACTGAATATATCTATAAGTAAACTATATGGTAACTATAAAATAACTATAAAATACGATTTTGTTACATAAAAAATAAATTCAAATACAAAAAATAAATAAAAACACGTAAATATAACATGTTTACATTAATTATAAATGCTATAAATAAAGTATAATAAAACCATGATAAAAAAATACAAAAAATTACGTTGTTTTGATTTAGCTATAAGATAACTATAAAATTCGACGTGGTTATCATAAGGTAGTAGAAATGTAAATTCAAAACCTTGATAATACACTTTTGACAATTAATTTACATAATAGACAAAAAAGTAATTATTTATACCAAATATTGTATTTTTATGTATTTCCCTAAAAACACATGGACCAACTTGAAAATCATAGAACAGAGGCCCATTTAGGCTTTCATCTTCCTCACAGAACCAGAAACAGGGAAGGGAAAAAATGCTTCTCAAACCCTAATTAAAAGATACGACATACACCTCTAGCAAGGTATTTTCTGAAGATCGGAGGATCAATTGACCCTTCACGACCCCCTGGTGCCGCCCCTGGCCAAGAATCCGATAAGTGATTTGAATGTTATAGTTATTATGAAGGAAGTTTTGTTCCTTTATCATTTATCATCAAGAGAAATTGTAGATAATAATCGATGGCTAACCGAATATTTATCTCAATACTAACTTTGACACTAATATGGAATATGGAATAATGGCTAACGGAATATTCATTCCTACCTTATTTCTCTCTTTCAAATCCCGACAAGTCCATATGACTAAATCCATAAAATTCTTAATTTTTTTTGGGCTTCCAATAACGGGGATCACGGAGGAATTCATTGACAAAGGTGTGAGTTACTTTGCCGTCCTAATGCACTGTAATTTCTATCACTGTATCTTCAATACATGTTAGCAAAAAAGCCAAAAGACATTTTTTATTTTTCAATCTAAACAAACTTTGCACTTTTATTTATTATTATTTACCTATGCTTAGTTGAGGCACTGATGTAGAAAGAGGCGATAATATGGAAAGGAACAAAACTAGTCAGGGTTAATTTTAGTCCATAAGAATATCCAATGTAAAAATATTTGATTAAAAAAAGTTGATAATTGAAAGATTAGCAAAATAAGATGTAGTTCCACGTGCTAATCTTTTAACTGAGATTGACTCCACAAGATTCTCGCAATGATATTTGAAGATTCCTGCAAAACAAAGGTTTACTTTGGGAAATTAGCCGTGTGACCGACATAACCTCTTTGAAGCTTAAGTTAGATCGGAATTAAAAGAAGAGGCATGGAGTTTTGGAGTTTTAGAATAACGTACATTTGCTGGTGAACCATGGAGCCTTTATATAGGCTTTGGTCCGTCGTTAGTTGTTAAGGATTGAGAGTTGTATCCCATATAGGACTCTTGCCTAAATAGTCCATTCTTTCCTAAGTGGTTTAGGATTTTGCGCAGACCTTCCAAGCGGCTGATGAATGGATTTGTCATCGAAAATCAATCACAAAGGCGGAAATTAATTGAAAGTCTCAAATCCACGAGGATCTTTTATCGAATACCATACAATGAAATTTTAAAATCGTAAGATTAAAGCATATAAAACTCACAGCGAATGTCTCTGGAAGGAGTTGATGTAGACGAGGCTTTCAAAACGAAAGCACTCCAAGATCATGTGCACGAACCCCTCTCGAATCGGAACCGGTGCTAGCCGAAGAAGAAGAAGAAAAAACAAAGAAAACTCTAAGAACCTTGATTCTTTAACCTATCAAACGTGTATGTGGTTGCTCCCCTTCTTTGGGCTACTACACACGTTTCTTTTATATAGGATTAGGGTTTTATTTTGTTTTATTTTTATTCTATTTAATTCTAATTAATTAATTAGAATTAGGTTTAATTTAATTATAAATTTGGCCCGATAGAAACTTAATTTAATAATTAAACCACCAAGTTTAATTCCTTACATAATTTCTAATTGCCATTATTTATAATTCACAACTTAACTCATAGATAAAATTAAAACAATTCAATTTAATCAAATTGATTGTCATACTACAAATTAAATTTAATTAACTAAAGTAGTTAACAAATTATTTTAGTATGCAAATTTTATTGAATAAATTTATTCAATTAACTTATTTCACATATGAACTTATTTGATTGTTAATTAAACAAATACCATATGTAAATACATTTAATCAACTTAATTTGACTTTAATGAATAATATAAATTATATTATATTATACCATTAACTAAATTAATTCATTGGAGTTACATTGATTATTCAATTACATTGACTTGACATATTAATTAATTAGTAATCACTTCTTTATCACGTCTTGTAACATTACATGTACAATAAATCCCGAATCAGTGATTCTAAGCGCACAATCCTTTGGGTCTATCCATATGTTGGCAATAGGCTTTACCTGTAGACTGTAAGCGGACTCTAGCAAACCATTACAGCCCCCAATTAGGATAGAATACAGCTGTCTAATCTAGATACTGAACCCAATAGATATCTTGCAAAATCCTTTGCTCTCGACATCTAACTGATGAACAAGGCATGATAATTATCACCCTCTATTATGGTTCATCAGCGCTGACGCGATATCTTTCAATTTCTCAAACTGAAATAGCAATCCTTAAACTACAACAAAACTAATAACATGTTTATGAAATAAACTAAGCATACCCATGCTTGTAGTCCAATAATTAAGGACCCATTAGCTGTATACTACGGACTACCCAATTCCAGGTTACTAGTATGTTGCAATTAAGTCTAAGGATAATCAAGACCTACTTAATTAGCATGGATCGGTCCAGCCCATGTCTACGACATGTGCCCATGTTCATGATCTGTTTAACAAGCGACATAGTAAATCCATTACTATAAATCATCTAACATACAAATCTTTAGTTTTAATCATTCCCATGACTGAACAGACTTGGGACAGTTTTTGATTGATAATCAATGGATACCCTACTCATATTATAGTACAAGATATAAATGTAGTAGGTTCATTGCCTTTATTAATATGACACAACAAATGTAATACAAGTTATCATAAATTATTAAGAACCAATGCCTATGGGCTAGGGCACACCAACAGCTGAACCGACTCAGTTTAACCATCCGTATGGTCTTATCTTCTTGTTAAGATTGAGTTAGACTTAGTCTTTTTCACACATTGAGGTGGTTGTGTCTGTTTGGATATCAAAGTTGAGTTAAACATGCGCTTAGTGATATTTTAGTGAGTTATCAAAAGTTCCCCCATAAGTGATGTGACGTTTCTTTAGAAATTTAGTTGTCTGGATCCGCTTGGATTATGCAGTCTCTTTGTTAGGTGAAATGACAAGAAGTGTTTAGGGTACGATCTAGGGTTTCTAGGCGAGGGTTTGAGCACCAACTGTAAAGATTAAAACTTTTCAAATTTTGAATAAAAGGCTGAGATTGAGCTGTTACTTAAGGAAGAGGAGTCTCTTAGATTTTAGCCCTAATCCCTTATTTAAGGGTATCTCTTTCTCCTTCTATCACTTTTACTTTTTTGAAATTCCATAGCTTTTCGGACGAACTCGTGCTCTTCCATTGTTCCTTTTTCCTTTGATGAATCAAAGCTTTATTTTCCGATGATCGTTTTTTCCTCAGATCAAGTATCTTAACTCCTCTTTGATAATTTTTTTGCCTTGTTGCATACGATTCTAGTTTGTTACCATTCATCACCGTTTGTGTTCTTCACAAGTGTTTAAATGCATGTTTGTTGATGTTCCTGATTTGATTATTTCATTTTGGCATGTCCCATAACCAGGTTTTGCTTTTTTCTGTTTTGCCTTTGTTTTTATAATCTCCAGTATATGATTTACCCTATTCATACTTTGGTTTTTTTATTAATGAACATTTTTTAAAATAATTATGAACAGTTTACAAAATCATCACCATATTTGGTATTTGATTTGTGCAGCTGATGTGAATAGTTTGAATATTGTTTGTGCCACCTCAAATTGACTATAGATGCTTAAGGATCTATTCTAACTACCTAGAGTGTTAATAGGTAGTGATGTCAAGCTTGCCTTTTATAACTAGTAGCCAATTGAATAAGGAGTTTGATGAGATAACCTAGCATTATTAGCGATTCTTTGAGCAACCATAAAACGTATATCATACTAACTGTGTTTCTCCCCTTAGGGTGACCTATCTGGTTGGAGGAAACATGTCTGACAAGAATTCCGAGAGTGGCGAGCGAGTAGAAAGTTCAAAGGAAGCTTCAAGTTCTCACTCTTCCCAATCGACTTAGGAGAAATTAGATGTTGAGTTGGGTTGGTTACCAACTCCACCCAAGAGAGTTAGTTTAGAGGCTTCTCCTCGAATGAGGAGAGTGAAGAGGTCTTCCACTTGGCCTATGAGGAATTATATAGCTACAAGGCTTAGTACCACTAATAAGGGTAAGGTGAAGTACAAATAGTGATGAATAGGATGCCTCAAGTTGAATTTATCGAGTCAATCCAATATTACCTCGGTTTAGATTTTGATTGGAGGTGTTCACCTAGCTGAAGAACCGTGAATATTTGCTACCCTCTAAGCATCAATGTATCAAAAATGCGTTTGAGGGATATTTTTGCATATACATGGACCAAATTTGGTGGCTTTGTCTATCCTCTACTTGAGGAGATACGTGACTTGCTTAGGGTTTCAGATGTTTGTCTAGGTAATATTCACCACAACGCCCAGATAGATTTAGGGGGACATTATCTGATTTTTTAGGGATTGCTCCTACCCTTTAACGCGGAATTCTTCGGACACATTGTGACCCTTAGAAAGATAAAAAAAGGACCACTTCTATTTTGCTCACCGAGTAAAGTTTTACAATTTTACCCATAAGGTGGATTCTATTAAGTACTCTAAGAAGTACTATATCTTTATTAAGGTGGAGGAAAACCAACCTATGTTCCCCACTACCTTGAATCTCGAGCTTTCGAGCACTTACGAACCATCTAACATTGATCCTAGGGTAGAGACTTTCAAAAGCCTTAGGAAAGAAGTACACCCTTGCCAAAATATAAGTTGGTGTATGGCTATGGATTATAGGATTATAGAGCCTGGCTAACCAGATCATACTTTTTATCTGGGTTTAGATTGGTTTACAGGTATGCTTGTATTTTTCTTTCTCTTTTTTTTTCAGAAAACACTATGCCATATATAGCCTCTCGCAACCAGAATGGCTGGTGTTGCATCGAAGTGTTGCAATTTTTTAAGGAAAAAAGGATTTTTCGAAACACATTTTTAAAAGTGTTACAATAGATATTTTTGTTGATAAAATACGCTTTCGTGGCAACACTTTCAGTCTAATTGTTGTGAAAAACACTTCGAAAATTGAATAAATGACGAGCGGGAAATCTCCCGCTAAGTATTTGGACGAAAAATTTTTATTAAAAATTTAAAATTAATTAACAAAATATATAAAGCAATTCTCTCTCCTCTCATCATCCTCTTTTGTAAATTCTTAAAACAAAGTCCTTAACATCTTCTAATTAAGTTCATCAAATCATTCTTCAAGACTACAATTGTTGCAGTTCTTCTTTCAAAAGCTGCTATAGAATTAGAAGAGGAATCCAATTTCAGATTATACCTAAAAGTATCGAAGATAAGAAATCCATCTTCTCTTTTTCAAATGAGCAGCAACGGAAGCTTTAGTTTAGCGAACAAAAATGCGGCGAATATGGGGAAGAAGAAGAGTATGAAGATGAAGAGTCAAGTACTTTTTCTTTGAGAGAGAGGAACATGGAGTTGCTCGATGATTACGAATTAGAAAAACTTGAATATGCTCCTAACCCTAATCTTAGAAGCGGTTAGCTCTCTTTCATTCTGTCGAATTTTGCTTTTTATGAATTTTGTAGTGGATTTGATAGTGAATTGGTAGAATACAAGGTATGTCACTGTTCTTGGAAAGCCAAATGTTGGAAAGAGCATGCTTTCCAATCAAATGATAGGCCAAAAGTTGTCAATTGTTACTAATAAATAGCAGACCACTAGACATCGGATTCTTGGTATATGTTTTGGTCCTGACTACCAGGTATGATAATTTTGTGTTCTAATTTGTCTAATAATGTAGAAGAAAGCAGTAGCAAGGGACTATCTGTTGGTGGGATTTCAGGAATATTGTTAGTGGGTTTGTAGCAGTGAGCTTTGGATTCAAGGACCTGCTGTTATGAACGGTAACTTATTATGTATTTCTCATCCTCAAAGTACTCTTACAACTTAGAAATGTGTATAACTTAGTGACTTTTTTTGGCAAAAAGGTAGAAATGAAGTAGTGTATGACAAATAGATATGTTAATTTCATTATATTTGTAGCAGAGATTTCTTTTTTGCTCATATGTATACTTTTGGAGTTACATAATGTCATCTGATTAAAAATGCATTTACTGAGAATGGATCTTTAATTAGTCATCAATTCCAATTTCCAAATCTCAAATTTTGGGATTGACAGTTGTTATAGAAGACTTGTTTATCTCTATTTTTTTATCTTATTATGTAACTGAGTTCAGGTTTGGATAATTGTCAAAACTGAATTGATTCTCTTGATAACTCATTTGTTTTGATTTATAAGTTTTCATGTCTCAGGCGAGCCACTGATTTTCATTGAAGTTCCTCTTTTAAAAAATGTGGCTGAGACTATACAAGTTTGTTTTTCATAATATCATTCTCTTTCTATGTAATGCTCTGATAATGATTTCTAGTAACAGGATGTTTTATGGGATAATCCTCCAATACCTGAATCTGAGGCAACTTGTGCATTATTTTATTCTATATTATCAACTCAGGTATGATAATTGGTTTTCCCCCTCTCTTAATGCTTCTACAAAATCTACTATGTAGTTAGGCATGTGCTTACTAGAAAATCACAGATGAATTCAATTATCCTAGGACACATCCTTCATGTCCACATGCGATATATTTTTCACTTCCTTTGGGTTAATATGCGGTTAATATATTTGAATTGGTTTGTGCTATGGTGCTTAAGAGAGATATAGCACCGGTAAACTTTGAAATTGCAAGTGATTGATAAGCCATGAAATCATGAGTTTCATAAATGTAATTGAATTTTGGTCTTGAGATCCGTTCTAAGAGAAGTCAAAGCAAGTTAAAGCTAGTGATTTTTTTTCTAAATGTAAACTTTCTATTATGCTGTTGATTCTGAATTGAGGAATGGTTCACTGTTTAGATTCCGATAAAGGTAATGGGAATGGAGAAAGATTGGAAATTTTTGAAATTCTTTCCTACTCTTCTACTGGTCATTACTTATAATGTTCTTATTTCATTGTAATTTGGTACAGCTAATTGTGTTTTGATGCATATTTAGGAGAGAATTCGGAGTTCCTCCACTCTCATAACATTAAACTCTTCCAATTTGGAATTGAAGGGGGGAAATCGGTAAGTGATTTGTCTTTCTCCTATCTATTTTAAAACCATCGAAGGATTTGATTTATGAACTTCAATTTGGTTGGAGTTCTAGTTTAGATATCAATTTAGAAACATTTCAATTTGTACTTTATATAGAGAGAGCTCAAAGAACATATCTAAGAGAGTCAAGAATTTAATTGATGGAATCATATATATACAGAATCCGGAATGAAGGGGTGACTCAGCCCCTTGAGTTTGGTTTGCAAAGTGTGATAATGTATTACTTAGTATTTAGAATTAAATTAAGCGGGTTTGTTTTATCACCATATAGCTTACCCTAGTTAGCATACCATTAATGCTTGGTTGGCTAAAATGTGCCACTTTGGTTTATTTTTTACTCCAAATGTCAAGGGGAAAAGTGAATCCTACACTCGATTCTTGACCAAATCTATCCTACCATTAAGTTTATGATATATGTATGTGTTTTATCTTGTGCTTTTTCATGTGTTATCACTTAAGTTAAGCTGATGTTGATTTGAAATTTATTTTTGCCAGGGTTCATCAAAATGGAAAGTAGAAATGCCCTTCGGTTTCTGTGCTTTGCCTATTTGACTTGTTAGACCTTTTAAAGCTATCATTTGTTTCAGGTTCTTACTTCCTCCAAAAGTTTGGGAATTTGTAACATGTGATTAAATTCCAGGTAAATCTTTCACACTCTATGTTAAATACCACAACCATTTTTATACACTATAGTTCTATGAATTTGAACTTGGTTGGTAGGATCAGACAAATGTCCACATGTATCTAAACTATCATCCTCTCTGTTTATCGATTTAATGGCCCAATGCTAAAATAAATTAAATGAATGATGTTTTTGTTCGCCACTTTTCTATTGATAAGTTTAATAACTTTTTCGCAAAGATTTTGGCTATATATTAATGGTGTTGAAAATTTGTTCACGTAAATTATAGATGTTGTCAATATCACTTATCAAGATAGAAAAATGATGATAACTGCAAGTATACAGTTGCGATGTAGTTTTAAAAGATATCGATCCCACAGGGAAGGAAAAGCTCTAAAGATCAACAAGGAAAAAGGAATGAAGAAAATAAAATAAAATAATTTGAAGTTTTGGATAGGAGGATTAGAATGAAGAATGGATAGATATATGTATGGAAGATAAGAGATTCTAATATATAGATTTTCCTACGAAATAAGTATAGCAAAGAAAACATGAAAGTTCAACAAAGTTATTACATTCACTAAACTAATCTAACATAATCGGTTCTAGACACTCAGATTTTCAATGATTCACCGCAGAGCAACACATGAAATGACTTTTCTAAATCTAGCGCAAACGAATCAAGACAATTATGTAAACCTAGATGACAATATTACTATGCTTAGTACGGGTCGCTCTCACATAGCCACATTTAGCAAGTTACCAATTTAAATATGTTGGCTCACTAAACAGCATTAAAATCACAGATCCACTGATTCTAAACAATCTTGTCAACCCTGAAACTACTCTTAAAGTTAACTCCAAAGCATATAACTTGATTAATATAAAAGACTTAACACGAAATACGCATTATGACACATAGACATATCATAAACTTCGAAATAGAAAGTATAAGTAGAAAGTAAAGCAAAGTTGTAAGGTATGCAAGTGAAAGATAAAGTTGATCAAACTGTATCAACTCTTCAATGGGAGTCATCAATTCCCGCAATTCCTGCGTATGCTTTGAATTCAGTCTCAGACCGTACAGAACCTCCGCTACAATGCAATTCTTGGTGAATATCGAATAAACAAATGTTGAAAAACGAAAACTCATATTGATAAGTGATCTGCAAGTACACTTATACAACAATCGCTCAAATATATAGAGAAATCTAGTGATCGAAATAAGGATTCCAATCACTTAAACATTTTCTCGCTAACACTTATAAACGTAGCGAAAACCAAATATTTTTTCTCTCTATCTACTCACACACTATGCACTATACACCATCCCACACTCTCTGATCCAAAACACATTTATATCCCAAATCTCTTCATCTTTTAATCAAATTTCATCATCTATTTCTTCTTAAATCCTTAGATATTCTCAAATCTAAAACAAATTTAAAACTAGAGTCCGATTATCTTTTGGATAAATAAACACGTATTTTTCAATTAAATTACACTAAAATTCCAAGAATTAAACGCAGATTTTTTGAACTTTTACATCAACAATTTCACCTAAACTAAAGGATGAGGAGGACTTCCAAAGGTCGAACGGATACGCCGAAGTGGATTTATACCGCAAGGGTAAGCCTCTGAGTTCCTAGAACTGCGGATTCCATACTTTCATCTGCTTCATTTCTTTCTATTTTTTATTTTTTATTTTTGGCCTAGGAATTAATTTTATTCCTTATTATTATAAATAATGTTGTAATTCTCTTCATCTTTTATTTCTTTTTAATTTTTGTATTAGAATACCCCCACAAAAGGAATAAAATATATTCCCGGATAACAAACCTCACCTTTTGCCATGCAGTCATTTTCGCTAATAAATTGACCAACATACGTGTAAATAAAAATGAACTATTTTTATTTAAAATAACAACTTTAAACCGTCAATATTTTAATTAGGCCACACGGGCTTCGCTAAAATCAAATCGAACATATGTGATATTGATAAGTGTATAATTACACTTATTATCACATTAATTTTATACATTAAGCACTATAGTTTTAGACATTTTTATACTTCATATAAAAGATTTCAAGTGGTATGTAGTTGTTTTTTATGCAAATGCAGATACTAGGTAAATCTTGGGAGTAAAATGATCTAAAGTGGAATTCTATGAGAAAAGAGTGAAAAAGGTGCAAAAAGATGTGTGGAACTTAAAGATTTGGCTTAGGATCGAAGTTGTCGAAGATCGGTGTAATTATAAAAAGATTTCAGAGTAAAACTCAATTCACAGTCGCGACAATCATTCTCGGTCGGGACTTGTTTACTTCAAAAATAGAAGTCTACCAATCAAAGATTCACGGTCGTGACTTGTGTATCGCGATCACGACTTGGACGATTTTCTGGTATTATCTTCTTAACTACCAATCGCCAGATAAGCATGATCAACCGCCATCAACTACCAACGAAAAGACACTTATTAGGAGTCAACCAATCATGAAAAGGTTCCTATCCATTGTGGATTAAATCAAAGCTTCCCATCCAATCATAATGAAGAGATGCAATCATTCACCAATGGACACAACCCTTCGTTTGGATAGACACAATCCTTCATACTCTATAAATAGGGCTCCAAACACACCAATTTCATGGGCATTGTGAGTGATTATGTGTGTGTTATAGTGCATATGTATGCATAGATAGAGAGTAAAAATGTCTAGATTTCACTACGTTCATAAGCGTTAGTGAGAAAATGTATAAGTGATTTGAGTCGTTAGTTGATCACTAGATTTCTCTACAGATTCAAGCGTTTGTTGTATGAGTGTAATTGCAAAGAACTTATCAATAAAATTTTTCATTCTTCAACATTCGTTTGTTCGATATTCGCAAAGAATAGCATCCTAGAGGAGGTTCTGTACTAGTCGAGACCGAATTCAAAGCAGACGCAGGAATTGTGGGAATTGACGACTCCCATTAAAGAGTGGATACGGTTTGATCAACTTTAGCTTTCACTTGCATACCTTACAACTTTGCTTTGCTTTCTACTTATACTTTCTATTTC
>CATIWQ010084404.1:0-10168 GCA_949673415.1 Euphorbia schlechtendalii | reverse complement strand
ATATATATATATATATATATATATATATATATATATATATATATATATATATATGTTACATTTTCATATTTTACTTTATTTTATTTTTTTGAAAAAAATATAGATTTTATATTTAATATAATTGTTTACATTGTAGTTTATTTGTAAATGTTTTTACAAAATAAGGACATAATTATTTTTTAATAATAAAATGTAAAAAATATTAACAAGTTCGTAAACTTATGAACCGGGCTTGAATTTTAAATATTTATATAGAACCGACCCGGCTCGAACACAACCTAAATTTTATAGGTTGGGACACTAAATTTTTAGTTAAACCCGATTGGACCTGGTCCATGCCCAAGTTTATATATAAATAACATAATCGGTGTTGAGTTCATGGATCTTCTCTTGAGTTCGCTATCACAAAAATGAAAAACTTGCACAGTTACATCAAATTTCCCATTCTTACTTAGTTTATAATCTTTAACATGGAAAATTAATCTGTATCGGTCCTTCCATCTTGCTTTGTATTTATTGTTGCGTGTTTATTTTTGCACATAAGCACATGCCATGCAACTATTATAGGACAGTGACCCAAAATTTGCTACATTTTCTTTTCTTCCCCTAAGAAAAGGCTAAAAAGGCACAATAATATTCTATTGTAAGATACAAGTATAATTTGTTACTCTAATATGCTTGTTCTCCTTTATTAAAATTGCTAAAAACATATATTCTGGTCCATCTAGTTATTATAATTTATCAATTTGGTCTATATATTTCAGTTCTTACATGTCTAGCCCTTCTGTTCTTGCAATTTATATTTTCTCATAATTTACCAACTGATTAACAATTTATTAGCAGTATATTACTAGCACTGCCTAGGGCTCTGTTATTTTTAACTTATTCAACAACCAATTCAGTTCAGTTTTATTTCAGTTTCAATTTCCAATCAGTTTCAGTTCAATTTCAATTTCAAAGTTTATATATTATTGCAAATATTATTAAAGTAAAAATAAATTTATATATTATTAGAATGAGAATAGAAAAGAAAAAATATTAATCATAAATAAAATAAATAGTAAGTAATAAAAATTATTTAAGAATTTTATTAATAATATGTTAAAATTTAATTACTTATTATCGTTAATAACGAATAACTTTGTTTGATAACAAATAAATAGATAAAATAAATAATTTATAAAGTATTAAAAAACATAATCATTACGATATAATTGAGAAATATTACAATATTATAATTTATGGTTAGGTTAATTTTTCTAATTCAATTCTTAATATTTATAACTAACTTAATTACTATTTTCATTTTGTAATCTTTTTAATTAAACTACATTTGTCCCAAACTAATATTACACAGTGTGGTTTTGTTAATACTAAAAAAGTTAAGGATTCAACAGAATATTATAATAAAATTGAATAAAACAAAAATGCAATACTATAAAGTTACAAGGTAATGTCGTTATTATTGATATAAATAATTACTATTCAATTAAGTTTCGGTATTTTCACTTTCAGAATAATAAGTTTCAGTATGTTCAGTTTCAATTCAGTTCAGTATTTTCAGTTTCAGTTGAAAAGAATAGAGCCTAAAAGTTTATGGCTGAATTCTAACATCAAATTGCATAGTAAACCAATCAAATAAGAGGTAGTTTTTGTACACCTTTCTCTAACAATTCATAGTAAAGAAACTCAATGGAAACTTTCATCTTGATGATAATAAAAAGAAAGAATACATACCTCTTACATATTGGCATGGACCTGGATAATAAGCCCACTCGAGGTCCAAATAGAGAAAACAATACCAACCCATTTTATTGCTATAAATACCACTAAGAAACATCACCCTAGGTAAGTGTTGATATATAAAAGTATCTCATCATTTCTATACCTTGATCAAGTTCTAACTTTGGTATCGGAGGGGTTTTGCAAACCCCCCTTGGTATTCTTTTCTTGTGCAGATATAGCTAACTGAGATATAGAGGGAGTCTTCTATTACCATTTGGTGCGGTGAGTGTGGACGAGATTTTGTTTGCTCTTTACCTTCGAATCATCTTGAAATGGTTAGCAGGGAACAAACGCATGAAGGTGTAGCTGAAGATATACTAAACAAACCGAATGGTGGATATGCATCAAATGAAATTAACTCTTTGGAACAAAATCATTCAGAATAAGCTAGCTTAGAACATGCTTTCAAACAAATTCATGATTCTCAGAAGCATTTAAATGAATATCAAAATAAAATGGTTTTGGCTCAACAACAACATGCCCAAAATAACAAAAGATAATTTCACTATCGAAACAAAATTTCTCAATTATGCTAGTTCCATGGATTGGATCCCATGATGCCTTACAAGACAATGTGGTTTTATTGGAAGAACAAGCAACTAGCCCCGGAGACAGTGAAAATGCTAAAAAATCCTCAAATAAATCAGACGAAATACTTCAAATTGAGAATGAATCCATAGAGGACATGATTACGAGAATGATAAACAAAAAATTGCAGGGAAGTAATAATGAGCCTACAAATAAGAACACCGAATAATTATTACAAACAATTTTGGATGAAAGATCTATATCATCAATTATTGAGAAATAGGTGGTTACTCAATCCCATTTAACACAGGCTGTGATCAACTACCCTTTCCCGGAACGATGGTGAATGCCAAGTTGTTAAGAATACACAGGAACATACTCACTCACTTTCGCATTATAATGAATTTACAAACTAAAGAAGACCCAATGATGTGCAAAGTCTTCCCAAACCTTTTCCAAAGTGGCCCTAAAATGGTATCGAGGACTAAAGCCTAATTCACTTTCCTCTTTCGAACAACTTCATGAAATGTTTCTTACTCATTTTTCGTTGGCATTAAAAAGTAAACGTATCTTTACGAATTTGATAGAAGACAAACAAGACAAAGGAGAGCCGTTACGTTTATACTTAGATCGCTTTTATAGGGCAGCTACAGCAATTGAAAATTTAAATGGTACCGAGTCTTCACAATGACATGACACCCAAAAGTCTTCGCGACCTCGAGAACCACCAAAACACTTCCAGAGCGAGACTAATCAACAATTATCTACTAATCGCTTTTGCACTTATCACAAGAGTCATTATCATAACACTTTTGAATGTAGAGCTTTATAAGGTGATAAAAATAATAAATCAAGAAGGGAGGACTAATTGGAGACTATATAACAATCTAAAAGACTAAAGCAAGATGAAGATCCAAAATATAAAGCTAAGGTCAAAGTTATCTTTGCTGGAAGATGTGAAATACTCTCCCCTGGTACTTCACTACTACCAAGAGACGTCGAGACGAAGTAAATCTGCCAAGACCTCCTGCGGATGCCCTCGTTATAAGAATGGGAATCGAAGATTATTTGTTGCATCGAAATCTAGTAGATACTAGAAATCCATCAATCTATTGATGCTTTGCTTTCAAAGCTATGCAATTCTCGACGAAACAACTAACGCATGTTACCTTCCCTCTTATCGGTTTATCCCAACATGAAATATTGTCCGAAGGAACTATTTTAGTGCGTGTCACTCTGTCAGATGATTTTCAATGCAAAACAATCAACATCGTATTCATCATTGTTGATATTCCATAATCTTACAATGAAAGTAAGTGTCGTCCTTTGCTCCACACTTTGGATGCTTCAATTTCAGTTAAGAAATTATGTTTATGTATCCCTAATGGTCGAGGTAAAATATATGGAGACAGAAACGAAGCTTGTGAAGTACATATGGTGACTATTGAAAAAACAAAGGCTTTAATAGTTGACACCTTGGAAACTCCTGACGAGCTTCGAGGCTTCCATCTAGAACTCTTAGAGGATATGATAAATTCAAGTTACCAAAGATAATATTCTTACAAGGGGAAATTCACTACCCTTTAGTGTTATCTAGGATATTGACAAAGTTCTTCATCAATACATGGATAGGAATTCGAGTTCCATACTTGGCATCTCTCCAACAGTCGCAAGTCATAAGTTAAATTTGGATCGAAAAGGGTTAGATTTGATTACAAAATCTGAGTTGTTATCTTTTGTTATTTAATTAGGTTGTTTAGATTAGATAAAAATAAATCAGAGTTTGAATTTGAATTGATATTTTATCATATTGTTTTGTAAGCCTATATATAGGCATTAATGTTTCATAATAAATGTGTGCCCATTGAACTCATGAAATTGCAAGTTTGAGTATAAGTAAAGAAAAAGCCAACAAAAAGCTTCTGTCATAAACAAAAGCGAAGAACACAATCTAAGGAAAAAGAAATGGCAATCCGAGTAGAAATATAGAAGTTATTAAAGGATGGATTCATTCGCAAGGCAGAGTACCCTACTTGGATTGCAAATGTTGTATTGGTAAAAAAGGAAAATGGAAAATATCACATGTGTTTCGACTTTACCGATTTAAACAAAGTTTATCCAAAAGATTGTTATCCCTTTACCTAACATAGACCAAATTGTAGACGCCACAATAGGACATCAAGTCCTATCTTCAGTAGATGCTGTCGCTGGATATCATTAAATTCTCATGTTCAAAGATGATCAGGATAAGACAGCCTTCATAACCAATCACAGAGTATATTTCTATACAATGATGCCTTTTGGACTTAAAAATGTCAAGGCTACATATCAAGTTAATGAAATTTTTGAGCATCAGATAAGCAATATAGTGCAAGTTGATGTCAATGATATGGCTTTAAAAAGTAAAAAATTTGAAAATCACCCTAGAGACTGGCTGAGGCGTTGGACATATTTCGAAAGTTTGAAATGAAATTGAATCCAAAGAAATGTTCATTTGCTATGAGAAAAACTAAGTTCTTAGGCTTTGTCATTTCGGAAAAGGGAATAAGCCTAATGTTGATAAAATACAAGCCATCTTATAGGTGACTACGCCTAGGTCTCTAAACGATGTACAAAAATTCAATGGAAGATTAATATCTCTTGACATGTTCATTTCATGCTCGGCTAAGAAGGCACTTCCACTTTTTCGCTTGCTTGAAAAACAACACCCATTCAAATGGGAATCTGATTGTGAAGCCGCATTCCAATCTATTAAAAAAATTTTAGCAACTCCACCACTCTTAAGCATATCAAAAGAAGGTGAGGATTTGCTTCTGTATATAACCACTTGCAAGGAAATAGTTTCTATAGTCCTCGTACGTGAAGAAGAAGACATGTTACCCATTTATTACTTTTGTCATGTCTTACATGATGTCGAGACAAGATAAGCTATATATGCCATTGTCCTCGCATCATCGAAACTGAGTCCTTACTTTCAAACTCATCACATCATAGTACGAAGCAATTTACCATTAAGGATAATTATTCAAAGACCAAACACAACGGGAGGATGGCAGAATGGTCAATCTGATTAGGGAAATTCCACTTGTCATTTGCTCCAAGATCTGCCATCAAAGCTCAAGCTTTAGCAGACTTCATAGCCGAGTTTGTAGGACCTTTTTTGAAAGACATACCTGCATCTTGGTCGATGCATATTGATGGTGCAACAAGTACATAAATATCTAGTGTTGGAGTAGTTATAAAGAGTCCTTGAATCATCTTGAAATACGTTATTCGGTTGGATTTTCAAGCAACCAACAAACATGTTGAATATGAAGCACTTTTATCTGGTCTTAGAATTGCTTGAGAACTTTCACCTTGTCGATTGCATATCGTCAACGACTCTAAACTAGTAGTTAGTCACATTTAAGGCACTTATCAAGCTAAAAACCAGTTTCTAAAATATTTTAGGACCGTTATCTCCAGGTTGAGGAAAAGTTAAATTTTAACTTGTAGCCATTGATCACTTCACTAGGTGGGTGGAAGCGGAACCGGTTTCTAAAATCACTTCTCATAATATTGTTGCATTTATATAGAAAAATGTTATCCATCATTTTGGAATTCCGAATCAGATAATTTCGAACAATGGGACCCAATTCGACAGATTTGGAAACTTTTGTATCGAATGGCATATTCATCATTTGAATTCGTCTGTGGCACACCCACAAACTAACGGAGCTACAGAAAATGCAACAAAATAATTCTCCGAGGAATTAAGCATTGTATCCATGAGAAACAAGGTGCTCGGGCTTATAAAAATTGGAAATATCCTTTGGTCATATTGAACATCACCTAATGAAGCAACTCGAGAAACTCCTTTTTCTCTTGCATATGGATCCAAAGACGTGGCACCCGCTGAGCTAGTTTTGCACTCACCACGAGTACAACATACTTGTCAAGAGTCTATGCTTAATATAGAAGCATTAGACAACCTTGAAGAAAAATGCAAAAACGTCCAAGTAGCTATGGTAGATTATCGGAATAAAATGTCAATATATTATAATAAACGGGTATGTTCCCGATAATTTTGAGAAGGAGATTTAGTAGTGCGACGAACCGATGCGTCACAATCAAGAGAAGGGAAAGAAAAGCTAGGCAAAAATTGGGAAGTCCTTTCAAAATAATCCAAGTACTGCATCAAGAAGCATATAAACTTCAAGAATTAAATTGGAATGTCCAGAACCTTTGAAAATTCTACCAAGGCGAATAGTAATTTGTTCGAAGGACTACAGTTACCATTGTACATATTCAGTAGCAAGTCGAAAAATAAACTCTAAATCCTCTTGGAAGATATCAAAGGAACTTAAGATATCCAAGAACTCAACTTCATAATCAATTCAAATCTTAAATTTTGCTTTGCTTGAGTATTTCTCACACCATGTGAGACTTTCGCTCTTCATCTTTTTTTCAGTGTATCAAACACTGTGTTTTCCAAACACTGTTTAAGTACATAAACAAAACTGTTCATGTATATAAATAAATTTTAAGTGCCCAACAAGATCACATATTTTGATTTTGCAAATTTAGCTTAATGGCGAGGTCCTCGCCATTTATAGAACTTCTAAATAGTTTCTAGCATTTTTAAGGACTCGTTGACCTTAAAGTCTTAGTCATGTCTCAGACTCTTCGAAGATTAAGTATTCACCATGTCCAAGACCCATTAAGGCTGAAGTTTTACTCATGCCTAACTCACCAAGAGTTCTCTCAAGTTGTTAAGTCTTGTACTTGAAATTTTCAAGACTCTTCATCATTTCACTGCAAAGTCTCAGCCTCGTAATTTCCAGCACCCACTGCCAAATCTTATCCTCGTAACTATACTACCTAGCATGACTTCACCTATTTTTTATCATCATAAACTGATAGTAGATGGATAATTCTTGCCTACACTTATGCATATAACTTCTTATTAGAAGATCCATGTCCACGAGATGGCACAATACCCATATCTATACATCCTAAAATAAACTTAAGGGTCGATCATATCAAGGGCTTAACATAGCCTCGACGACATCTATAACTTCACACTATGTAACGCGGCTCCAGACAACCCTAACTACATCTATAATTTGACGGAGAATTTTTATTTGAATGAGCTATATTCAAGTCTCATTTATTATGTTTTTTTAAAAAATTTTTCATTTATTATATTTTGATGAATATGGTTGAATATTTGGTCAATAATTAATATCTTAATTTAGGAAAATGCCTCAGAGATGTAAGAAGATGATTTGTGTGGTACATTGTCTTTGTAAGATTTTGTATTATTTGCACCATGCAAAGCATAATTAGGATACAAAACGCTTTGCGTTGCTGTGAAGTCTTATAGATGGGTTTAAGGCCGTAGAGTTACTTTACGGGGTATAGAGTCTTAAAAATAACAAAAGCATAAATGATTGCTTATAATTTTGCACCTCGCAAAACAAAGCTATAAAACAAAGTTATGTATTTTGCACCTCGCAAAACAAAGCTATAAAACAAAGTTATGTTTAACGGAAGCAAGATTAACGGATACAGATACGATCACTTATATTTTTTTCACCTAATAAAAATAAACTTAAAAGGTTGCATCATTCAACAACTATCTATTACACCGACAGAAAGGTTTATGAACAAACCTACATTTTATACATTACTTATTTAGATACAAGGGTCTTACGAAAGCCAAAAGGTAAATTAGAATGAGTAACATCAACTTCCCAAAGGAACTCGTTCATTCAAATAAAGACCTGTTTCTCCCATGGCACTATTGCATCTACTAGAAACATTTTAAACAAATCCCTTAAAAAAAACACATTCATAACCATATCCTGATACCTCTGATTCCAGTTTAGACATTCATCAATGGTGTGACCTAATTGTTCATGATACAAACATGCAGAACGCGAGAAATAGGTGGGGTGATCCCAATTGGGTGCCATTGATTCCACATAAACCAAACCACAAAAACTGCGAAATTTCACACTAAGAGGTCGATGAGCATTTGCTTATCTTCCATGGATATAATTCATAGAATACCCCACATTTCTTCCGGTTACAGAAGAATATGGGTAACTAACTGCAAGGTTCACCACACAAGCATACTCAACATTGAGACGACGCTTAGATCAATGAATGGTTTCAATAAATTGAAGGCTTTGAAGAAACCCTTCACCTCTAGAAGACACCTTTGGGCAATGACAAGTTTCATAAACCTACAATTAGATGAAGACAAGTGGAAATTTTTTTGATAAAGAAAGACATAAAATATTTGTTATAATAGTATTAACACTTATATTTTTCCAGATGACGAAGACTCAAACGCTTAAGACACTAGTCTTCGACATTGTTAAGACTCAAGTCTTCGACGCTTCTAAGACATCTAAATCACATAATCTGCCAAGACATTACAATTTGGCCTTGAAACCCTGCTACATAATTTCAGCAGTTCAAATATTAACAAATCAATAAAGTAAAAAAAAGAAACTTTATATTAATAATGGAACGCATTATTAATTAATAATGAAACACATTATAAGTCGTCATGAAGGTCTCTAAGATCAAATCTTTTTTTTGAAACCATTAAAACCTTACATTGATGGGCAATGCAACTCCAAATTATATTTCCAAAGTAATTTTATGCATGAAGAACCTCTGTCTTCCAGACAACCCTTAGTCACATGCAAAAATTCAAGTCTCTTGAACTAAAAGTTTTCTTATTTACGATT
This sequence comes from Euphorbia schlechtendalii, assembly GCA_949673415.1. Taxonomy (NCBI): domain Eukaryota; kingdom Viridiplantae; phylum Streptophyta; class Magnoliopsida; order Malpighiales; family Euphorbiaceae; genus Euphorbia; species Euphorbia schlechtendalii. Next base: position 1,112 of record CATIWQ010084404.1, on the reverse strand, counting down.
TTCCAAGACACAAAATGTTGGAATCTGGGGAATTTCTTGGATATTTCTGAAGTCGCGAAAACGTTTTCAGATTGAAATTTATTTGGTCAGTTCACCAAACTCTCAATTGGTTAAAATTAGAAATTATGTCAAGAATTAGAATTTAATGTTTGCTATTAAAAAATAACCGAGATTTTCTATATGTTCTACAAATTCCGTTTTTGGTGAAATAAAATCAAAAAGTCAATAGACATACAGTTTTGGATAGCAGTCATGTCTAAAAAACATGTTTTTTCGGGTTTCAGTTGTGTCCAAAAGGCACACTGTTTCGGTTCAAAATTCATTTTTTTGATGAATTTTTCAAAGGATGCGTTTGTTTAGGAATAAAAATTTTTTGAGCTGACATGTCAGCTCGACCCTAGCCCAGAGTAGGACCTCGCCAGGGGCGTTGCCCCACAAACCTGCGGGGTTGCCGCCCCTTGGACCCCGTACCCGTGTGCGCTGCCCCCGGATTCCCCAAATCGTAACCGTAACCGAACAAGTTTGAACTTCACACTCTCCCTACTTGTTCGATGAAATGTCACGATCGCATTAGCCAACCCAATCGATCCAATTACACTAAAATACTAATACAAAAAAGTAAGCTTTCCAGAAGGTACAAGTTCTCATTCATGGACAATTAAAAGTCAATATTTTCATTTTCTTCCTTTGATTGAAAAACTTTTAACATTAACATAAATATAATACAAGACTAACAAAACTCTATTTGATATAAGGATGTACAGTGGTTCAAGTTGACAAAAAATAAAAAGTAGTTTGCTTTAAATCCTTATAAACGTTCAAATAATTAAAAATAGAGACCAACTTTAGAGAGTTGCTGCTACAGACTTGAAGCTCTTGCTTGAAATATTGAGTAGGGTTGGGAATCTCATACACATTGTGTGTTGAGAGTTATTTGTATTAATATATACACTTGAGCTAAATACAAATCAGGAAGTAAATACAATATAGGAAATATATTTACATTAAATAGAATTCTATTCAAACTAGGAAATCTTGAAAAGTATTCCTTGATTATTGGGATCCTATCACCCCCCCGCAAGTTGGGTGGGTTTAGGAAACACGGCCAACTT
>CATIWQ010084403.1:0-11489 GCA_949673415.1 Euphorbia schlechtendalii | reverse complement strand
AAACAACAAAATCAATTCCTTTTGTAGAATGTTGTTCCTACGAAAGAGTATTTTGAGAGTTTCCTCTTGTAGAGTAATTTATTACCACAAGAGAGTAATTAGTGAGGGGGTTTGAGTGATTTTACCTTGTGAGTAAAATTGGGGTGTTTCCAACTGTCCTAAAATTATATCTCGAGTTTGGATATACTTGAGAGAGCTTGTATTTTGTATTCCCATTATTTATTAGTGGAGTTATAGGTGCCCAGTGGTGTTTTCCTTTTATTTTTAAGGGTTTCCACTTAAAATATTTGTGTCGTTTTATTACTTTACTTGTTGTTGCGAATCTATTTTAGTTAACACATATCACCCGGCTACCGAATTATCTCTTCAGTGTTAGGTCCCGAAGAGATAATTCGGTAGCCGGGTGATATGTGTTAACTAAAATAGATTCGCAACAAGTAAAGCAATAAAACGACATAGAGATTTTAAGTGGAAACCCTTGAAAGGGAAAAAAACACTGGGCACCGATAACTCCACTAATAAATAATGGGAATACAAAATACAAGCTCTCTCAAGTATACCCAAACTCGAGGTATAATTTTAGGACAGTTGGAAACACCCCAATTTTACTCACAAGGTAAAATCACTCAACCCCCTCTCTAATTACTCTCTTGTGGTAATAAATTACTCTACAAGAGGAAACTCTCTAAATACTCTTTTGTAGGAACAACACTCTATAAAAGAAATTGATTTTGTTGTTTTTGTTGGAATGAATTTTTGGATTGCTGAGAGTGCCTTTTATAGGCAGAATACCTACCAATTAGTCAATTGATAGGTAAACTACCAAAGAAAAAAAAATTTTAATTTGGTAAATGTTAGTGAAGTCTGGACCAACACTTTACGCAAGCATACATGTTATATACCCACTTCCACACTCACCCGATTATGTTACTTTAATGTTTTTCTACCATTTTTTTAAAATCAAATATATGTATATGTGTGTATATTCCAGATTCCAGAAGAGCTGACCAGTTATTGTACTTGTTTATTTCATTTCAGTTTTGGTAACAATATTTTATATATATAGTTGAGAGAATCCAGCATGGTTCTACGCAAGCATACATGTTACCCACTTCCACAGTCATCAAATAATGATACTATAATGTTTTCTAGGGATGTTAGTAATATGCTTTAGTATTTGACTCAGTCTTTAATTTAATTGTTTTTTTAATAAGTCTGATATGCTTGTTGCTTAATTATAGGAGATATCTGATATTTCCTGTTTTTTTGCTATAGTTGTTAAGCAGTGATATGCTTGTATTTTTACTATAAATATTCGGCAGATAATAAGAATCATATGCTTCCAGAGTTTAATCCATTTTTCAGCTTCATTATCATTAATTTTATATCTTTCAAAACAACAAGGGCGCTATCAGGCCACTTGGCTAATTTATTGCCGCCTAGGCATTGCCTAAGCCGACTTTTTCAGTCTAGGCCTCGCTTAGACGCATTTTTCAAGGTACCAATATTTCGAAAATGACACTTGAACTTTTAAAATTCACAAAATTTATCTCAATATATTAAATTACTATACATTATAGTGGCTTCCAAATAGAAGTCTTATTTTGAGTCTCCAATCAAATTCTATGAACAAAAAAGATAAGGGACTTGAATATCTAAGATCAAGATAAAACACTTGCATTTCGATGAGGTAAATTATACTTGAATCATACAACTGCTTCATTTGTTCATGCCTTTGTTGACTTGCATTTCGATGCGGTAAAGTATTTCTTTTGTTCCGGAAGTTTTATTTTCATTCACCAACATCCGAACTGGTCTGAGACCATTTTGATCACATCACATTTGTGGTTGTGCTAACAGGAATGCTCTTAACGGTCTCAGATCAGTTCGGTTTGAAACTAAGGTTCAATTTGTTTCGTCATTTTTTTCAATCGCTGAATGACCGCAATGATTTGTTTCATTACAGTTCCTTAGAGGCATTGACATAACTCAATTTAACTTGAAAAGGTTTTGTTATTTTACTTTGATCTATTTGATTGACATTAATTTGAGCTAAAAAAAGTGAACAATTTTATTTTTTATATGTTTTTGAACAGCAACTATTCTCCTGAACTTGTGATGTCAGTGTGTAGTATAGACAGCTGCAGTGATTTGCTAACTTCCATAGCAGGTCTTTCTTTCTCTCTATCCCGTAAACTCATTGTTTTTTTTTTTTTGAAATAGAGAAAGCGATTAGTTTTTCGCATTTACAACTAGAAAATAATGTAATTTTCATGGAAAAAAAAACAATGTACTTTAAATAGCCTATGAAGTCAACCTATTACATCAACAAAGAATAATATTGTAGGTTGAATGTCTCAATTTTGAACAATATCAGACGCATACAACATTGCAGGGAAGAGTTGCTGCCTTAACACTTCAAGAATAAAGTCTTATTTTGAAAGAGTACAACCAACATCTGTTAAAAACCTCAGCAATTCTTTCCAGTGTAAGCCCAATCAATATCCCTTCACATTATAGTCGTGTTTTGGGCGGAAGGACAACAATCTCAGACTCGCCCTTTGTATTCTAATAAAACTGAAACATATTTTAACTTACTTGACCTTATAAGTTACAACTTGTACATGCAATTTTTTATATAAACAAATCGGAAGTCTAAAAGACGCTGTATTAGCTCCATTAAAACCGCATCAGCAACAATATAGAATTAAAGAAAGACAAATTTTAGTGATTGTATTGCATTCTTTGTTATTAATGCATAAGATCTTGATATAGTGTGAGTCGTTCTGAATTGGCAGTGATCCGTTCGGGTACAATTTCCCAGTTTGACCATGGAAGACTAGCAAACCAGAAAATATACGGTTCGGAAAACCAACAGAATCCAATCTGAGTTTGATACCAAAATCAATGCCAATATGGAGGAAATGATGCATTATCAGATACTACATACGTGCAGCGTGTTATCGTAGACTTGCAATCCAACCACAATTGCTTTATTTGGAGAACTATGAACATTTTGATTTTGTGTGGAACTGGGAAAGATGTTTTTAATTATATAATTCAGTTTTTCACTTCTCTTGGTAATTAATTAGAAACATTATGTAAATTTGTATAAAATAAATTTATTATCATTTATGCATCTTTGTTACAATTTCTGTATCAGTTAACAAGCCTAGTATTAGAAATCGTTCTTGAGAGGTATTGACAAATGTATACAACATATAGTTAGAAAAATGAAAAATTTGCAAATTCAGATTGTAATGAGAATCAAAATTTGATGAAACAAAACAATGGAAATTAAATAGGTAAAGGACATCCTCTGAATTGTTTCATGCCCGATAGAAATGTGAGAACTCATGCTATTCTTCAGCCATGTTGCTCTTACTTCTTTTTTCTGATTGCCAACTTTAAGAGATATTTAGATAAATCTTGTAATTCAGTGAGTTTCCGATCCAATCCAAGTATTCCATGTATCAAAATATGCCATCCTAGTCTCATCAATCATCTTATCCTCTGTTCAGATGATAAGGTAATGTTATTAGATGCACATATTTGCTCTGGAATTGAAATTCAATTTGAGGTTATAATTATCTGGAACCAATATATGTTTATTAAAATATAATGTATTGCCTAGTTACCAGCTGGTTTCAAGAACAGTTGTGTTTCGCAGGGTTAATGCTACACTTAGGTAGAAAGCATTCAGTTGAATTTTGTGAATTTCGATGGAAAATGGAAAAGGAGTAGCAATGCTGAAATTAAGTATTACCCATATCATAATCCAAAAGGCCTATTTACAAACACGGAATTCTCCTCCAACCTTAAAGAGCAGCTTATTTTACTTCAGAATATTCTAACTAAACTGGAACCAACTTTGAAGCATTAAATGTCAAATGGAAGACAAAAAGTTTGCACATTGAGTTACAATAAGAAGAATTAAAGTTGGTAATTGAAAACTCACCTTGTCATTTTCCTGTGTAATGAACATTTTGCGTGAAATTGCATTAAGTCCATTCAGTTAAGGACTGCATGGGGAAAGAGACATGAATGAACTCGATATACGATAATGCATGAGTCAAAGATAAGCATTAGTTTGAGAATTGCTTCTTAACCACTGCGCATGAAATCAGATAAAACAAATTCCCATCAGTCTCATATACACAATAACACTTGGAAGTTATTTGCAAAAAAAATTATTTAATATGTCCAAAAGTCAAATATAAATTCAGTGAAAAATAGAAGATATAACTCAACACTACATTTGCATGAATACTACATTTTAAAAGGTTGATCCCAATCGATATGAACCACGTGTGCTAGGAAGCGGCTAAATGTTACAAAATTTCCTGACTTAATTCCACCAGATACGAACCACATTTATAATTCACGCATGTATCAACGAATAAAAATAAAAACGATCAATGTAAATCAATGAATATGGATTTCGAAGAGGAGAAGAGCATACCCATCTCATCTCTACACACACTTCTGAAAGAGCAGTCTTTAAACTTCAGATGTCGAAGAGAAGGAAAATATTGTAGCAACTCATTTTCTAGAGACTCTTCCAAATTTGAGATTTCAACATGTTGTAACTGAGAGAGAGTTGACGCTGAATTTTTCGGCATCTTCATTATTTGCATCAGAGTTTTCATTCCATCTCCATCTGTCTCCAGCTTTTTAAGCTCCGGAAAAAGAGGCAGGCAAGTTAGGTTAGGACAACCTTTTATCGCTAACCCAGAAAGACAAGGAAAGCATGGAAGCTCTTCTGATGATAGTGAAGGCAGTCGTTTTTCAAATCCTTTCAGATTGGGGCAGTTTCTAAGAGTGAGAGCTGTTAGGGAAGGGAAGAACAACGAAAATACCCCTCCGTTTACAACATCTATGCGTTCCAGCTTTGTCAAATCGTTAACCTCTAAATCTTTAAGATAAGGGAGGTGATCAAGCGATGGCAACCACTGAATGCTTCTGCAACTCCAAAAACTAAGAGACACCAAATGAGTGATGGATGGTAGCCAGCTTGGAGGCTTCTCTCCGATGTAATCTGAGACAAACAAGTCTTTCAAATTTGGGTGGGGGCATAATTCTTCCATTATCATTTCCTCATTAGCTACATCATTTGTACTACAGTTGTTGCTTTCATTTTGCATGGAACAATTTGTGAACCAGGCATGAAGACATTGTAATTGAGACAGAGTCGAAAAAGATGAATATGTCGCCATCTTCATTATTTCCATCACCGATTTTATTATGTTTACGCTCGACGAGAAAATTTTAAGCTCGGGGAAAAGAGGCAAGTGAGTGAGGTTAGGACAACCTATTATCTCCAACCTTGAAAGACGGGGAAAGTATGGAAGCTCTTTTCTTGATAATGCCGATAATCTCTCAAATCCTTTCAGATTGGGGCAGGCAAAGAGAAAAAGATGTGTCAAGGAAGGAAAGAACAAGTAAGATTCTTCTCCATTTCCAACTTCTATACGCTCTAATTTTGTTAAACGATAAACCTTTAGCTCTTTAAGATGAGGGAGCTGATCAAATGGCGGGAGCCATTGTATATTTCTGCAATCCCAAAAAGAAACAAACACCAAATTTGAGATGCATGGTAGCCAGCTTGGAGGCTTCACTCCTCTGTAATACCACACCTTCAATTGCTTCATATTAGGGTTAGGGCATAATGCTTCCATTCCCATTTCCTCTTTCGCTATATCGTTTGCACTGCAATCATTGCTTTCATGCCCATCTTTGCCCCAAGATAATATCAATCCTTGAAGTTTATGCTTCAAACTCAAGCGAGCTTCCGTAAATTCAGATGTGCCATTTTTCACGCATCTCAAATTCTTGATTTCCAATTCACCCTTTAAGTTGTTTAGTGAATGTAATTCGTCAAGCCCACCGATATGCTTAGAGAAAGAATGATCCTTGGCTATTACATATTCTGGCAACTTCTCAAGTCTTGTTAGTTTTCCAATACCCTTAGGCATATGCCTCAACTTAAAACAACCGAAATTGTCGAGATCTGTAAGATTGACCAACTTTGTGATATTGCTCGGTAATTGCACAAGATTTCCACACATTTCTAATTTTAACACTTGTAAATTGTGTAGATTGGTTATTGAATCTGGAAGTTTCCGGATAATATTATTGTAGGAAAGATCAAGATACCTTAAGTGCTTAAGTTTATAGATGGAATTTGGCAGTGTACTAATTCCCATTTGAGTTAAATGAAGCACCCTCAAACATCTCAAGTTACAAAACACCACATCAACTTCTTCTTTTTTGGTATCATATCCAAATTTCATTGTCAGTGTACGTACCTTTTTTCCCTTCAACAAGGAAGACGCGTTCCGAATAATGTTTTTGATACTTGTCTCTCTAGAATGTGATGCAAAGAAAATTTCCCCAAAAACCGAAACAGCCAGATCATGCATTAAATCATGCATCTTACAATACTTAATGTTGCCAAATATGTCCTTTTCCACATCATGAAAGAAAGACAATCGGAAAAGATTCATGAAATACTCAAAGCCTGCATCTAGAAGACAATCATTTATATCTGTTGGCTTGACATACCCTTGGGCCTTCCATAGTTGTATCAATTCGTCTATGGGAATTTTGAAGTCTTTTGGATACAAACTACAATAAGCAAAGCAATGCTTATAATGAGGAAGGAGATGATTGTAACTCAATTTGAGAATCGGAAGAATGTCATTCTTGTACACATCTATTGTTGATAGTTCTTTATCTTTTAACAATTGCCATTCAGACTCCAAATGTTTGAAATATAGCATCCCCCCTATTGCTTTTATGGCTAAAGGAACTCCACAACACTTGGCTACAATTTCCTTCCCCATAGCTTCAAGGCTCGGATTCGGCAGCTGCCCTTGCTTGAAAGCCACCTGCTTGAACAATGACCATGACTCATTTTCTGACAAGCCTCTTAATTCATGAATAGAAATTGGCCGACTAATCTCTGCAACTGTTCTAAGTCGAGTAGTAATTACAATTTTACTCCCTCTAGCACCACCAGCCAACAAGTCTTTAAACCTAGACCATTGATGCACATCCTCGTTCCACACATCATCTAATACAAGCAAATACTTTCTCCCATTGATTTTTCCATGGAGGCAATTTTTCAGTGGATCCATCTCATCAATGTTTACATTTTCTCCGGTTGCAGATTCTAAAGTTTTTTTAACCAGTACATGAACATCAAAATCATCGGAAACGCACACCCACATCATCAACTCGAAATGGTTTTTGACATCGACATCATCATAAACCATCTGAGCCAGAGTAGTCTTACCCAAACCTCCAATTCCAACGATAGAAACAACAGACACATTCTCATCACAATAAGAAGAGAATAAAAGCTCAACAATTTTCTCCTTATCATGCTCTCTACCGATAACAACTTGAGGGGGAGAGGAATGAGTTTGGTACCTGCCCTTAGGCACAAAAGACCTCCCTACAACAGAGCGCTCTTCTAAATGAAACTTGTTCTTTTCAGCAGCAATTTCATCTAGTCTCTCCCTAAGAGCCCTAACCTTATGACCCATTTTGAGACCAAAAACAAACTGGTTTGAACTAGAGAAGAAAAGCCGAACCTTTTTTGAGACATCAGAGCTAGCCATAACCTGTTGACGCAAGGCCTCATAAGAAAACTCATCGAGCAAGTCATCAGCATCATACAAGGATTCAGTGAGCAATCCAAGCCAGTGTTTGATTTGAGGATTGTGAATGGACTGCTCCTCAGAATGAAGAAGAACAGCTTGGATTGTGGCAACAGTTCGCCTGAGTTTGACAAGGTCATTAGAGACACCCCACAACAGCCCTATCTCATTCACCGCGGCAGAACCCAAGCTCAAAATGAGGCCAGCAGCAACGTTGTAAATCACTTCTGCCATTCTTAAGAGCAAAATAAACAAGGCAGATCCAAAGCAAAAGGAAGATAGAAAGAGCAGAAACAGAGCAAGGTTAAATGATGTTTCTCAACATGGTGTGAAGAAGACTTGAGAAGTTGAAAATAATTTAGTTTGACTCTTACCTCTCTTCAAGTCTGCAATATTGTTTTTGTATTCAATTTCAACCACTCAATTGAAAAAAATCATATTAGTTTGACTCTTACCTATCTCAAAATATCTAGCTGTGAAATTTTATTTTCTTAAAATGTTTGTTATAACCTTAATTAATCCAGTATTAGCCAAAATAAGATTTACGTATTAAGATAATAACCTGTATTAACTATTTTATTTATAGATCTGTGGGAGGAATTATTTTTAAATGGATTAATAAACGAAGAAGAGTAGTATCCTTCATTTGACAAAATGCTTAGAGCTGTGCCAAAAACAGAGCATAGAACAGAGCAATTTATTATGGTGTAACTGTAGAAAGCATAACAAAAACAAATTAGAGGCCTGATTGTTTGTATTTAACACTAGAAATATAGAAAGATGTCAATTCATCTGTAAATGGATTGGGAGAGCAGCTCAAAAAGTTCTATGTAAACTCAGGTTCAAACCCCAACTCGAATCACTTTGTAATAAGAATGCTATCTTATCACTTAGTGAGTAAAAGAGGCCAATGGTAATTAGTGATATAATTTTTTTTTATTTCATGTTTAATGTTAAGATATATCTCATTCTGGTGATAAATATAATTGAATAATAAACAGCTTCTATGCTGTTTTGCTTGGGGATTAATCGACTAATCAGAATTCAGCAAAATCCATAACAATTGGTTGCAAATGACTAAGCTGGTTCTCCGTTAATTGAAAATTTAAAATTAAATTTCCTCTACGGGACCTGTGAAGGAAGTGATTTGTCGTTGCTTCCAATTCCGTGAAAAAATTGAATCTAGTACAACTTCATTTTGAGCAGATTCAATATATTCTGGACACATAGTTTACAAATTGATGCAGAGAAAAAAATATTTCGTTGAGAAAGCTTTACGATACATGCTGAAATCACTGGCATTCCTTCTTCAAGTCCGGTTCTATGTAGTAGGAAACGTATTGTGATTCACAGCGATATATTATCTTATGCATTACATTGTTTACATGATTATATAGTAAATTGTTGCTCACTCAAAGTAAAAATATTAAAATTTTTTGAGGAAACATACGTAACAACTCGTAACCGCTATGAGAAACTTGCACTCAACTGTACTTTGATATTGATCTTGAAAATTAACCAGTGTGAAACACTGTAGTCCACCGCAGAAGCTAGACCTTTCGAAACATTGCCCTCAAATGATCCCAAACCTATGTCAGCTCAGATTTTAGACATGATATCGTAAAGCTATCTGTTGATATGTAATTATGAGTGAATAGTCGATGCATTACCTGAAATATCAATCAGCACAGCACAAGCTGAATATTATTACTATGTCTATCTGGTGACGAAAACTGCAATACGCTTTGAATGAGAGCACAGAAAAGGACACATAATGTCAAAAAATAGTTTACACAAAAATAGTAAAAAAACAAAAATAGTTTACACAATGTCAACATGTCAGTTTCAACTGTTAAATTGCTAGCATTTCTGTTCCAGCATATCAAAATTTTCTTTTTGTTATTTTGTCAATCTTTTTTTTCTGTTAGTAAGTCCTATTTTACAGGAAAAGATCTTTTATGAAAAGTTAACGTTAGTAGCAGCTATCTTTCAATTAGTTGCAGATTTTTCTCCACTTTATTAGTGGCTTTTAATTAGAGAATTTGGTATTTCTTTCTCTGTATAAATTCAGTGGTTTATTCAATAAAATTGTAGAACCTTTCCTTTCTATGTTTATCAGATCAGCTTAATTAGTTTGCTCGATATCTCTTTTTTATACTAACAGTGGTGTCAGAGCGGTAATTGATCTTAGAGGAAAGAAACATACAAAATTACCAATGGCATCCAACAGCCTCTCTTTGAATCCTCCTGTCACTTTCACTGGTGAAAACTATCACATTTGGTCAGTGAAAATGAAAACCTTTTTAGAAGCCTATGACCTGTGGGAAGCTATAACAGAAGATACGCCAATTCCTCCTTTACCAAGAGATCCTACTATGGCACAAATTAAACACAACAATGAAGAGAAAGCAAAGAAGTTTAAGGCAAAGTCACTCCTTCAAAATTCTGTGGCAGATTATGGTTTCTACAGAATCATGGCTTGCGATACGGCGAAAGAAGTGTGGGATAGGTTGAAGGAAGAATACCAGGGAAGTGACAGGACGCGACAAATGCAAGTTTTGAATCTTAAAAGAGAATTTGAGGCCTTGTACATGTAGGAAGATGAAACTATTGGCAAGTATACTGATCGCATCTCTTTAATTGTCAATAATATCAGGCTTCTTGGTGAGGACTTTCCTGAAAAACAAGTTGTTGAAAAAGTCCTTGTTACTCTTCCCAAGAGGTTTGAATCCAAAATTTCTTCTCTTGAAGAGTCCAAGGACCTCAGCAAAATCTCATTAGGCGAGCTAATGAGCGCCCTTCAAGCATAAGAGCAAAGAAGGAACATGAGGCAGGAGAAGTACACTGAAGGTGCTTTTTCTATGCTAAAACAACATTCTGGTAAGGGAAAACAACACTCTGATCAGAAAAAAAAGACCAATCATGATGGAGGGAATAGCCGTGATGGTTCGAAGAAGTCATTCTCGCCTTGCAAACATTGCAAAAAAATAACTCACCTTGAAAAGTATTGATGGTGGAGATCTGATGCTGTGTGTGGCAAGTGCAAGCAAATGGGGCACATATCTAAAGTCTGCAAACTCAAAAACAAAGGCTCAAACTCTTCTCAAGCTCAATTGGCAGATGCAAATGATGCACATCAAGAACAACTTTTTGTTGTTTCTTGTTTCTCAACACATGATCCTTCTGAAGCATGGCTGATCGACAGTGGCTGCACTCATCATTTGTGTAATGATGCAGAAATGTTCAAGACTATCGATGATACCTACAAATCAAAAGTGATGATACCTACAAATCAAAAGTAAAGCTGGGAAATGGAGAGTTATTAGAAGTCAAAGGAAGAGGATCAGTGGATGTCTTAACGAATTCAGGTATCAAAACTATTCCTAATGTTTTGTATATACCTGACATTAGTCAAAACTTGTTAAGTTTTGGGCAGATGCTTGAAAAGAATTACTCACTCCATTTTAAGGATCACAAGTGCACCATTTATGATCCTTTTGGAGTAGAATTATTTTGTGTCAAAATGAAAAGTAGAAGCTTTGAGGTAAACTGGAAGAAAGTACCTGAACAAGCCTACATCAGTTCGTCACAATCAATTACAGATCTGTGGCATCGAAGACTGGGCCATTTCAATCAAAGAACCATTGTCGAAATGAAAAAGAAGAGTATGGTGGAAGATATGCCTGAAATTTCATGTGATGCTCAAGTTTGTGAGATTTGTCAGCAAGGGAAGCAGTCCAAGCTGCCATTTCAATCAAAACAAACATGGAGAGCAAATCAGAAACTTGAATTGATCCACAGTGATGTGTGTGGCCCAATGAAAAC
>CATIWQ010084402.1:0-14771 GCA_949673415.1 Euphorbia schlechtendalii | reverse complement strand
TAAGTTATATAGTTTTAGTTTAATGCTACCGATAAGTTAGTAGTGGAGTAATATCTAGTAGTGTTCTTACTATGAGTTTTATATGCTATTCTCGAATACGTCCTATAAGTATTGAGTGTGTTTAAAGTGTTGGGAAACTATGGCCATAATACTTTGAAAGTGATCAATAAAGGATGAGGGTATTAAGAGTGAAAAATCAAAAGAAAGAGAGGATAACCAATGAGTTATGCAAAAGGTGAGGAATGGTACGAAGTAGAAAATGCAACCATTCAATGAGTGAAAAAAGAAAAAGTAGCATAGCACAAAAAATGGGTGTCAAGTAAAAATCTGTACTTAAAAAACATATGCTTAAAAGAAAAAAAGAGAGAAAGTGGTATGAAGCATAAAATAAAACCACTAAAAAAGGGGAGAGTGGTATGGAGCATAAAATGCAACCACTAAGAGTGTTTTTAGCTTCTTAGGTTACCTAAAAATGCCTTTAGATCAAACTTTCCAAAGTGTGCTCCCTCTGTCCTTAATACTTTATACTACACTTGAGAGAAGGTAATATCCGAGTAAGCATATAACACTTGTATGAAGACGTGATTCGGTTGACTCTCTATTAAGAGCAAAGGTATGTAATTAAACTATATAAATTCCACATTACTAATTTGTGGGAAATTTCAAACTTTTACTTGAATCTTATGCAATGTGGGAATGTGATACTCACTACAATAGTCTTTCGCCACATGAGGTACGAACTTGAATACTAATTTATACACTTCTGTTGTATTTACCTTGAGGACAAGGTAAAAGTTAAGTGTGGGGGTGTGATAAGTGTATATTACACTTATTATCATGACATTTTCAAACATAAAACGATATGGTTTTGTTCCATTTTATACTTCATATAAAAGATTTCACGAGGTATGTAGCTTTTTTTTATGCAAATGCAGAAACTAGGTAAATCTTGGGAGTAAAATGATCAAAGATAAAATTCTATGGAAAAAGAGTGAAAAAGGTGCAAAAGATGCGTAAAACACAATGATTTGGCTTAGGATCGAAGTTGTCAAAGATCGACAAAGTTGCAAAGAAGAATAATGAAGAAATAACATTTCACGATCGTGACACTTATTCACGGTCATGACTTGCCACTCTTCATAAACAAAAAACTGCCAACCAATGTTCATGATCACGACAAGTGATTCGAGGTCGCGACTTGTGATGGTTACTGGTTATCTCTTTTCAACTATCAAGCGCCAGATAACAACGATTAACCACCATCAACTGCCAATCGAAAAGACACCTTTTGGAAGTCAACCAATCATGAAAAGGTGCCTTTCCATTGTGGATGAGGATGAATCTTTGCATCTAATCAAAATGAAGTGATGCAACTCTTCGCTAATGGACACAACTCTTCGTTTGGATAGACGCAACCCTTCGCACTTTATAAATAGGGTTCAAGACCCACCAATTTCGTGGCATGGTGTTTGGGCATGAATAGAAGGCATTGAATGATAGTATGCGTATATAGATAGAGAGTGAAAATATCTAGATTTCGCTACGTTCAAAGTCTTAGCGAGAAAAACGTATAAGTGATTCGATTCCTATTTCAATCACTATATTTCTACACAAATTCAAGCGTTTGTTGTATGAGTATAATTTCAAAGCACTTATCAATAAAAGTTTTCGTTCTTCAACATTCTTTTATTCGAAATTCATAAAGAATAGCCTCCTAGCGGAGGTTCTGTACGAGTCGAGACTGAATTCAAAGCAGATGCAGGAATTGTGGGAATTGATGACTCCCATTAAAGAGTGGATACGGTTTGATTAACTTTAGAATTCCCTTGAATACATTACAACTTTACTTTGTTTTCTGCTTATACTTTATATTTCTAAGTTTATGATATGTTTATGTGTCGTAACGAGTATTTCGTCTTGCGTCATTTATATTAATCAAGTTATATGCTTTCGAGTTAATTTTAAGAGTGATTTGGGGGTTAACAAGATTGTGTATGGTCACTGGATCTGTGATTATAATGTTGTTTAGTGAGCCAACATTAGTGGTAACTTGCTAAATATGGCTATGTGAGAGCGACCAGTACTAAGCATAGTATTATAGTTATCGAGGTTCTTATAAGTGTCATAATTCGTTTACCCTAGACTTAGAAAAGTCATCTCATGTATTGCTCTGCGGTGAATTATTGAATATTAGGGCTTCTAAAACCATATATGTTGAAGTTATCTAGTGTAAAAAATATTCTTGATGATTTTGCATGTTTTTCTCTGCTAAACTTATTCTTAGGGAATATCTATATATTTTTCATCTTCTTTAGTCTTTTCATACATCTATATATTCATCAGTCAATCATCCAAACACTCCAATTAAAATTACATAATTTCGTTTACCCTGTAACTCTAGTTGGTCTTTAGAACCGAATTCCTTCCCTATGTGATCGATATCTTTTAAAACTACATCGAAACTGTATACTTGTAGTGGTTACCATTTTTCTATTTTGATAAGCTGTATTGACAACACATGTTCATATTTTGAACTTTTATCTTATCGGTAGAAAAGTGGGGAACAAGGTTTTTGGCTTCATCACTGAATATAAGCCCTCTAAATTAGTATAGTCAAAACCTTACAATCAATTGATTGGGTCTGGTCGCTAGCCGCATTGTTTCTAAAAACCAATTTGGTTTTATTTGTGGCCACAGCATTCATGATTGCATTTCAATTGCTTTTGAGGGTGTCAATATGCTTCACAAGAGGTGTCATGGTGGTAATTTGTCCATGAAGATTGATATGAAAAAGTTTTTTGATTTATTGTATTGGGATTTCTTAATGGCGATTCTTGATTCGTTCGGGTTCTCGGGGTTGTTTATCTCTTGGATTCATAGCATCTTTAAGTCTACAAGGATTTCGATCCTAAATCCGACCTGCTCTCAAGGGTTTTTCTCATGTTCTCGTGGGGTTCGTCAAGGTGATCCTTTATCTCCTCTGTTGTTTGGGATTGGTGAAGACTTTTTTAGTAAATTTTTTACTATACTGGTGGATTCGCGGGTTTTCAAGGGTATGACATACACGCCTAGTATGACCTTCCCTTCACATATGCTTTATGCGGATGATATTTTGATATTTGGGGCAGCAAACATGTCCAATATGGTTGTCATCAGAGACATGTTTAAGCAATATGGTAAAGTCTCGGGTCAACGAGTTAATTGGGACAAGTCCAGTATATATCTTGGTGCTTCGGTAAGTGATGTCAGGGCTAGTTATTTGGCCTCTGTTATGGGTAGTAAACATGGTGAATTTTCATTCAATTACCTTAGGGTGCCTCTGTTTTGGGGTGCTCCTAAATCGTGCCACTTAAGGCGGCTTCTACACAATACTTTGAACAGATTTGCGGGTTGGATGGGAAGTTGTCTATCGATGGCAGGCAGAATTATCTTAGTTGAGACGGTGATTTATGGTACTTTGTTACAATCTTTCTCGGTTTATAAATGGCCAACCTCGCTGATTGGTACTCTCGAAATGACTATTCAAAATTTCGTATGGACAGGTTCGGTGGTAAAAAGAAAGCTTGTTGCTGCGTCTTGAGATATTTTCACTAAGCCTATGACGGAGGGCGGTCTTGGCCTCAAGCGTGTTGGTGATGTCAAGAATTCTCTTCTGGAAAAATTCGCTTCGCGTCTTATTTCTAGTTAGGACTTTTGCTTTACTCTTTTACAGAAACGTTTCACTAAGAATGATATGGCTCAAACTTGGATCGTCAACTCTAGCATTTGGTGCTCCATTCGGTCGATTTAAAGCTTGGTTCATGCGCATGTTAAATGGTTTATTGGCCGTGAAACTAAGCTGAATTTTTGGAATTCAAATTTGATTTCTCCTACACTATCGGAGCAACTTAGGCTTAGTTGAGTGGAGAGTCTGAAGCGAACTAACATGGTGGCGGATTATCTTCGTGATGATGGGTGGGCTAATTTGCCGTTGGCCCTTGACCAGACAATTACGGATAGAGTGAGGGCTTGTACTAAAATGTCGAAGGCTGAGGATCTTTACGTGCGGAGTCCTTCGACTTGTGGCATTTTGATGGCTAATCTTTTTTACAGATGGCTGCAAGGTGAGTATCTTGATGACTCTGTTTTGAAATTCATTTAGCACCCTTCCATCGCTCCTTCGGACTCTGTTATTTGTTGGAAAGTTATTAGAGGTTGTATCTCAACACACGATACCTTGAAAAGTAAAAGAATTAATATAGTTTCAGTTTGTACCCTTTGTCATTCGAGTTTCGAATCACGGGAACATCTCTTTGTGAGCTGTATTTACCAAACAACTTTGGGATAGTGTTCAATTTCTCTTCGGTAGGCGCATTAACACTACAGCTAACATTCGGACCTTATTTTTATCTACATTAGCCCACAATTTTAGCACTCAAATCAAAATTCTATGGGTCTCAACTTTGGTGAATGTCATTTGGATTGCTTGGAGTCTTCGTTGTAAAGCCATTTTGAAGAACGAGAAGCCTTCTATCCATTATGCTTTGAGTCTTCTTTGGGTTGTAATCTATAGGGCTGATAGTGTCGGGTTGGGTTTTACTAATAATTCTACGGTTGAGCAAAACATTTTGAAGAGCTTGGAGCTACAACCTAGATTGCCTAAAGCGCCTAAAATCCTATCGGTGAAATGGATCCCTCCCTCTCTGAATTAGATCAAGGTCAACACGGATGCGTCTTCTACTGGATCCCCATTACACTTCAGGGTGTGGTGGTATTTTTCGGGAGCACCAAGGCAAGGCTATTTTTTGTTTTTCTTTTCCTATGGATACAAAGTTTTCTTTTATTGTAGAACTGAAAGGAGCGATCCATGTGGTGTATGTTGCTATTATAAATGGCTGGTGTAATCTTTGGTTGGAGAGTGATTCGAGCTACGTTGTGGGAGCTTTTCGGACTCGGTCACTTCAAGTGCCTTGGACCCTTCGTGATGAGTGGCGCAAATGTTTAAATTCTTTGGATGGCTGCAATTTCCTCATTACGCATGTTTAAAGATAAGGAAATGGGGTAGCAAATGCTTTAGCTAATTTTGGGAGGCTCTCGGCTGAAGCTGTTACATGGAGCAATGTTCCTGACTTCTGCAACAATTTATTTTTTCATGTTTTGAATGGCAGGAGCATGTTTCGGGTCACTTAGTATGTTTTTCCTTTTGACGACGCTTTGTTACTCTTATTCTTTGTTATTTAGTCTATAAAAAGAGGGGTGTGTGTTTTGTAGGCAAGCGAGTACATCAACCTAGTTGGGACCCTCACCCCGAAATTTTCACCCACTCCAAGCTTTTTCCAATGGAGGAACACAATGTTCCTCTTGAGGTTTTCAAAAAAAATAATAATAACAAATTATATCTTAAAGGAAAAATAAGACTCCACCATTTTTACCTCTAAGTGAAAGACTAAAGGATAAATAAGAAAATAAATCTCTATCAAAGGTAAAGACTAGGAACCAACTAGATTCAGCCAAACCACTATAAATAGAGGCAGAATCTCATAAGAAGAAGAGCCCAGTCCAATGGAGTTTAGTCCAATTTTAGTTTAGAGTTAGAATTATCTATAGTTTAGTTTTTCAAATTCCATTAGATTTAATTCTATTTGCTTTTAGTTTAGTTACAACTACTTTTACTTTTCAAAATGCTTTTCTTTTTAGTTTGACTCAAGCTTTGCAATTTATTTCACAAATTCTTTAATTTATTCACAATTTTACATTCAAGTCTCTTTACTTTTTATTGCTTTTAATTTCAATCATATCTAGCTAATTTCTTAGTGACTTAACCAGATAAGGGTAAGGGCCATGTTTAATTAGTGTGAGGACTTAAATCTGAGTACAACAATCTGCAAGGTGACTTATTCATTAATCTCGGTACCCATTTTTTTGAATCCTTAGTCTCTTTGTGGTTGTGATTTATTGTTATCTTTAACTTTTACATCCGTAATTGTGCCTAAGAAGGAGTAAGTAACAAACAGTCTCTTTATCATCAACATTGTACTTGAAGGTATAGTGATGCGAACTAGATCTCTAATTCATATGACACGAAATTCACTAATGGGTTTTTTCAATCTTGGTGGTGGAGTAATAACATGGAAGTCAAGTAAGTAAACCAAAATAGCAAAGTTTACTATGGAATGAGTTTGTTACTTTAGAGTTAACTTGCAATGAGGTTGAGTGGTTGAAAAAATTCTTAGCAGGTGTGCCTTTAGGAATCAAGACAACATATCTTTTGTGTATATTTATTATGATTGCCAAGCATCAATATCGATATTGAGAGTTAAAACCTATAATGGCAAGAATAGACATATATGTCTAAGACATGAAGTTGTGAAGCAATTGCTATGAGATGAGTAATTTCAATAAATTATGTAAGGTCATAAGTGAATTTGGCTGATCATCTGACAAGACTTTTGTGAAAGAAATTAATTTATGAAACATCAAAGGGGATGATACTTAAGTCAATTTGAAACTAACAAAGATGAGAACCCAACTTATATGATTGGAGATCCCATGAAGTAAGTTCATATGGGTAATAACAAGTTGTTGTTAAGTTCTTATAGCATAATTTATGTGTCTCAATCTTAGATGTGTGTATGTGCTATATTGCATATTTTGAGAGGTGAAGTTAAAATAACTCTTAACAAATTTCATATCTCTCTTTATGAGTGATGTATAAATGAAATATACACTTGATGAAATTACATATGTAAGTGTGAAGTGGGTTTACTTTTATGAGATATTGGCAGTATTTAATAGAGCACTTATGAACTACCAGACAAGGCGCATGACCTATTCGTGCAAAATCGCAATAGACAAAATGTAACTTGATATAATGTGATATGGTAAATCTATCTTACAATAGAGCTTATTTGGTTGATGGAAACTTTATGTTTCATCGAATATTTTGTAAGTTAAATTTTATCTATCAAGTATTAGTTCATAGTTTAAAAGACACCAATGCTATGCATTATATGTCAAACTAGAGATATCTGGAAAAGTCTTTCTTTTACTTTTAAACTTTCTTTTGAAAGTAGTGGAAGATTATTGGAAAATTTTGAGTATTTTAATACTTTTAAAAGAAAAGTATTTTATTGTGGAAAATATCTTTTAATCAAATGAGGTTAATGGTGATTAAATTCTTTGATTTGAGATTTAATATCAATTTAATATCCAACAACTATATTTTTATTCATTATTTTATGACCCCTTTCAGTTATGACTTATAATGTGATTTCATGGCTAAAACATTTATTTCATAGCAGCTCTTTTTCTTCCTTAAAAGAGTTTGTTGTTTTCCATTTTAGAACTTACAATTTTTCAAGTCTTTTCTCTTTACAAACTTTTGGATATATAAATATACATTCTGATATTTTATTACGCTTTCTTTGGAAAGTGAGAAGTTGTTTAATCTTCGGAGGAATAGCCAAATATCTTTTTAGCAAAGAGTCTTAGACTCGACTCAACTTATGTAACATTTTTCAGAAATTTTTCTCTAAGTGCAGATTTTACTCAGCTTAGCTTTCACTCAACACAGCCATTACTCAGCTCCACTTTTACTTAGCTTCACTTTACTCAGCTCCTTTCTTACCTAGCTCCACCTTTACTCGGCTTCACTTTTACTCAGCACCAATCTTGCTCAACTCCACTTTACTCTACTCCACTCTTACTCAGCTCCACCTTTACTGAGCTCCACTCTTTCTCAACTGCATTCCTTTACTTAGCTTCACTTTTACTTAGCTCCAACTTACTCAGCACCGCTTTTTCGCTGCACCAACTTACTCTAGACACCTTTACTCAGCACCAACTTTACTTAGCAAAAGTTACTCAAGAATTCAACCTATATTCCAACAGTTGTAAAGTCTACTTTTATTTTTGGTTTAAGTCTTGCCCAAGGCCATGTGTGTTTGTGGTCGGTGTGTTTTGTATGGTGTTTTAACTCTAGTAAATTGTATTATAGTATTTTTTTTGACTTGTTTCTATTAATCAGTCTATGAATCATGCTGATCAGATGTTAACTAGAGCAGCCGATTCTTCGACATGTAAGGGAATTTGGCTTCATGTTCATCCACCTTTTGATTAGAGTTGTTATTGTCTCTTATTTCTTAGAATAGGTTATGTTCTCCAGTAAAAAAAGATTATTAATTTTTTTCCTAGATAAAAAACTATTTAATAATTTATGACAGCGCTTAACAACTATTTTTTCTTGTTCAAATTTATTTAAGTTATGCATTTGAATATTATTTTTACAATTTTATCTTTTCATATGCTTTTGGTTAAAGGAGTCAAAATACTTGTATAAATTATTTTGAAAAAATATTAAATATATTAATTAACTATCAATTGAATTATTTAATATAAATGAAGTTTCCAAACAAAGAAATTTGTTTGAGAAATCAATTCGATTGAATTCTTTTAAGTGAATTCTTTTAAGTGAATTCAGTTCAGCAAAATTCCAAACACACCCATGTTTGACACGTCATTTGTTATGTTGTTTGACAATAAGTATCATTGTCATGTGATTTCAAGAGTGTATTTAAGTATTTCATTCTTCTACCATGTTCTCATATTTTGGGTGACAGAAAATTGAATTGTAGGATCAATTGGTGAAAGCCATAATGCGTATTATCCGTTAACTGGTTATTAAGTTTTACCAAGCAGCACATTAAACTTTGATATGTCGCTATTAAAAGTGTACTCGCAAGCCCTTGAATACCACATGTTACTTTCTAGTTGGTTTGATTTTTCAATTGTGTCTCATGTATATAGGTTGTAGCTCCCATCAACTAGGGTGTGGCATGATTTTATAGGTATGTGATCAGTGGCAGAGCCAGACTCTGAGGTTTGGGGAGGCAAAATTTCAAGATAAAAATAAGTAGGCAGTCGAACGATAACAACTAAGGTAGTGAATATTTTCGGTAGAAAGAAGAAAATAATAATCATATTTATATTGTTAGCAAAACTAATATCCTTAAATCAATGGTGGAGCTAGGGTATTTTAGTTAGGCGATGCACTTAAACAGCAAAATCAGCAATGACAAATGGTCGAAGAAAAATTACATGTGTCTCAGTGTAAATTTTTCACTTTTTTAAATATTTACCTCTAAAATTTATCTTACAATATGAATTTTATATGAATAATAACATTTTTTACGAGAAAATATATAATGATTGAATTATTTCTTTTATGTATTGTTTATATAATGTTAAATGATATGGCTTATCACATCATATTCATGATCTTGTATACTTTATAGATTTATTCACAATCTTAACTTTACCAATAAACGTTATCTAACCCTAAAATATTTATCATATATTTGTAAGTTGAATGAATGATGATTAAATATATTATATTGAAAGGTTGCTAAATAGTACATTTTAGTTATCTCCTTACATTATTATGTAAGCATTTAAGAATAAAATTTACTAATTCCATGATATTTTTTAATTCAAAAAATTATTAAAAAATATATAAAAGGAGAAGCAAAACAAAAAGACAAATAAAGAAGAAAATAATTTGTGGTCATAAGAATATATAAAATGATAATGAAAGGATTTTAAAATATAATAATCAAAGAAAAAAAGAAAGGATTTAAGAATATAATGAAAAGAAAAAATCAAAGAAATAAGTAAAAAATGGTGGGGGTAAAAAACACTCAACATAGGAATCGTTCCTTGAAATTTAAAGGGAAAGAAGACACATGCTGGGCACACTTTCACTCTTGTCATGGTTTAACACATATTTAATATATAATATTTTAAATTTACTTCTTCATGTAAAAGGAATATTCCGTGACCGGTGGGTACTTGTTGAAGTCCTTAATTTAGCTTACTTTTTTTGGAGGTTACATTCACCCCTTTTGTCTTTTTTGGGTCAACTTTTTTAGGACGGAAATTTTTTTTTAAAAGGGATGTAAAGTTTTGCAAAGTTTTATTCACCTTCGTAGCACTTTTCAAGACACTTAAAAATAATTAGTTGATAATCATATATAATTTTTAATTATTTCTGTTTTCTTCATTCTTTCATCATTTCATATTACTGCAATTTATGGTTTTTTTCTCCCTTTAACATTATTTGTTTTCTTTCTTTTTTGTTTGTTTTTATTTTATGTTTTATTGCAAATGTCTATAATGTTATAAATAATTAATCCACTCGTAATTATATCAATTAGATAAAATGAACCAATCCAGTTGATCAATTGGATTTAATTGGATTGATAAATATTGAAGGAATTAAAAGAAATTATGTGAAGACCTAATCCATATCAATTAGGTTATTTTTTGTTGAGTTCTTCTAATTAATTTATAGTAGAACCTAGCCGCCGCCGAACAGCCATGCCGGTTCAGCCTTCATCCCCCTTCGTTCTTGCTAGAGTTTGATCACCTCTTTCAAACCTCCACCTACCACAACCATCCTTTGCTTTACCTTTCCCCTTCCATCAACTTTTAACCCAAACCACAGCCTCAAAATTTTTTCATCCTTAAAAGCAGCGTCTTTCTATCTTACAGCCCCCGTTTTGGTTTTTTCAGTAACTTTGCCACCGTCTTGTTTTTTTGGTCATCTATCTTACTACACATACTCAACCAGCCCTAACCCCCTTGGTACAATCCCGATATGGCTTCAACGAACCCTAGTCGGAACAATCACACAATAAATTAGAATTATCAAAACCCGAACAACTTGTCATCCCCTTTGTAGAATCACTCGAACCCGAATAAGCTTTACTTTGAAAATTTTTCCAAATGCATATGATGCGGGAGCCATGTCTAGGATTTTCAAGAAGTGCGATGTTTATGGTTGGGTATGCGTGGCAAGGAATAGAATGTGCGCAATCTTAATTTCAGTTTTATTACCCTTGATGGATCGTTTCCCCAACATGAAGCGATTTATAGATTGAATTCGATCATGATAGGGATTGTTAAACTTTGAGCTTTCAAGACTAAGTTTTTTGAAACAACCATGGCTCCAATCTAGGAGAAGAAGAAGGTGGTCGTTTCTAAGAGAGACCCATTTTCACGAGCCACCAAGAAATGAACGCTCTTATGCAAATGTTGTGGTTAATGAGAAGGAGAACGAACATCTATCCTCTAAGCTGCCCCAAGTCTCGGTTGCCCTTCAATCCAAGATGGATCTTATGGTTGAATTTGCACCATGAAATGCTAAGTCTTGTTCAGCTAAATTGATTAATATTGTGCATGTTGATAATAATTTTGGGCTGATTTTTTAGCATGGTTATGCGATTGATTTTGCTATCCCGATTGGTGGGATGTCGTGATTTTATCTTTTGATTCTATTATTGTTTTGTATGAATTCTTGAAGGGTGAATGGAAGGCGTTAAGTCATTTTATATATGAGGTTCAAGAATTACCGATATCATTTATGTGGATTTTATGAGCATCCCTTCAGCCATTATTTGTGAAGCATTAAATGAGGATGGCTTCATGTTTCGAGAGTGTGATTTCTTTTGATTGTGACTTTGATAAGCGGGATAGGCTTTGTATTGTATTGTGTTTAATCTCGATTCCGTTGGGCACTCCATGTAGACCAATTAATATTTACATTGGTAAAAAAGCCTTTGTGGTACATGCAAATTTTAGAGTTGGTGTAGGCTGTTAGAGATGCCCTAATAAATCTGATAGTTCAACTGATTTGAACACTCTTTCAAGCTTGCGCAATAGCTCGGTTGAAGTGGATAGTTTATCGAAATCGAGCAAGGCTTCAAGGTTCGTAATAGTTAGTAATTTGGACATACCCAAGCCTTCTTTCCTGAACAACCCCAGCCTTAGTGTTTCTTTAAAATTAGGGGATGAAATAGAGAGAAGCTCTGCTTCCCAGATTTTGAAGAAGGAAAATCAGTTGTGTTCAAACATTAGTATGGTTCCAGAAATGGGGTTAGAGGTGTGTACAAATGATGGGACAACTATACTTGATTTGTCAAGGATAAATAGGGCCAAGGACTGAGTAATGATCGTGCAAGTTTGAGTATGTCGGGGTCGAATATACCAAACATGAATTGAATTTTATTAAGATTAAATACGTTTGAAGAGGTATCGAGTGAGGAGTATCTTACTTTCAATGTAGGCGAGAATGTGAAATTTGTTTAAAGAAAGGCATCTCAAGGTTATAGTGAAGGCATTAAAGAAGCATGGGAACAAAGGATATCGAGGGGAATTCTAGTTTCATGGAATTCTACATTACTACAAGTAAGCATTTATTGTTTCGTCGGATAGATGGGAGATTTTACATGTGGTTCCTAACATGGTTGAAGTTCATGTGGTTTATCACTATGGGTCCACGAGTGGTGTTTTAAGGTCGCAACAATGGTTGGATATAACACAAAATATTTAGGGATTATAAAGAGTGGTAATTTGTGGTGATTTAATGAAGTTATGCATAGTTCTGAATTTTCAAATGGGGGTGATTACTCAAATTCTATGCTGAAATTTTTAGATTTTATGAATAATTATGTGCTACATGATTTAGTGTTATATGGGAGGGACTATATGTGGTGGAATAGCCAATCTTGGTCGAGGATAGATAGAGTTTTAGTTTTTTTTGATGTTTTGGAGCTTTGGCCGAGGTTGAATATTATGACGGTTGAGACTACCTTGTCAGATTATTTTCCCATCTTAGTCAAGTCTCACTTAGTGCATAATTCTACTTTTTAGATTTTTAGATCATTGAATTGTTGATGGGATAAAGATACTTTTTTACTGTTCGTAAAGGAGAAGTGGAATGTCATTTGTGCATCCTTTTCAGAGCGGGATGTCAATTTCAAATTGTGCAAGCTGAGGGATTTCATTAGGCCTTGTCATACACATCATTTTGAGAATCTTGAGCAACGAATAACAAAGTTGGAGAGATAAATGATTCGGCATACAAATAATAGTGTATCACTGCCTATGGTGGTTGAGGAGGTTACGACTTTGTATGGCTTGAAGAGTGAGTTGGCAGAATGTCGCCACAATTTAAAAACGATGAGGCACCAACAATCTTGAGTTAACTGGATTGTATTTTAGGATAATAATACATCATTTTTTCTTCGGATAGCCTCTACTCGTTCTCGGGGAAATAGGATTTCGCAAATAGATATTGGAGGGTCAATTGTGAGTTATCTGGGGCTGATTGTGTTGAGCATTAGGGACTACTATGTACACCTTTCTTCAAAGGTGCCGTCGGTCCCATTTACATTTGATGAATTGAGTTATTATCAAGTAGATTGGGGGATTAATGAGCATTTGGTTGAACCATTTACGTAAGAGGAGATTTGGTCAGCTTTATATTCATGTGGCGAGAACAAAGCATTGGTTCTGGATGGGTTTAATGTCTTCTTTTACAATCATTTTTTGCATGAGTTAAAGGCAGATTTTTTGGAGCTATTAGGGAGGTTTCACGCTTCTAATGTTTTATTGAACTCTATTTAATCTTCATTCATGGTGTTGGTTCTGAAAGTGTTGGGTTCGTGCTCTCTTAATAATTTTAGACCTATTTCTCTTATTCATGCTGTTTATAAGGTCAATGCAAAGGTGTTAGCATCTCGACTTTAAGCCTTTATATCGGAGTTAATATCGGAGAATCAATTTGAGTTTGTAAAATGGAAGAGGATTCACGAATGCACATTTATTGCCTTAGAGGTTTTACACTCTATTCATTCACGCAATCGATCTTGATTAATGGGGAACCCTGTGCAGCTATCCCTCTACGATGTGGGGTGAAACAAGGGGATCCTCTCTCTCTTCTCATATTTGTTTTGGCCATCGAGGGTTTGAAATTACTGGTTAATGAAAGCATTAGGCAAGGGCCATTACTTGGGTTTAAAGTAGCGGGTTCCAAAGTCAGTATTTGTCTACTCCAATTTACGGATTATACATTATTCTTTCTCCCACCAAATAAGTCCCTTTTACCTATCTTTATTCGTATTCTTCAGTGTTTTGAATTGTTTCAGGTTTGCATATAAGTTACAATAAATTTTTACGGATGGGAGTGAATGTGCATGAACCATTTCTACAATCGTGTTTGGCTAGACTAGGGTGTAAGGTAGAACATTTTCCTATTACTTATCTTAAGGCTCCTCTTAGCTTAAAGTAAATTCCGGATGCGGCTTGAAAGCCTTTATAAATTTCAGAATAGGTTGGCTAGTAAGAAGGGTCAATGTCTATCTTATGGAGGTTGGGTTGTGCTTATTAAATCAGTTCGTACGTCTCTCCCAGTTTATTTATTATCAATTTATAAGTTACCTTATTCAATCAATGTTAAGTTGGTGTATTTAATGCGTAATTTTTTTATGGAAGGGGGATGTGAATAAAGTGAGTTAGAGTACAATTTCACTCCCATGAAAGTTAGATGGTTTATTTATAAGAGACTTTAAGTTGATCAATTTTAGCTTTTTGTTGAAATGATTATGGAAGGTAAAATTATTGGAAGGTAACTCTTTGTGGTTTGAAATATGTGTTAAACGGAATGGATTTTTTTATGTGGGATTTGTTAGAGGAAGCTAATGAGCGGGCTATTTTACCTATTTGGAAAAATGTGGTGTTGTGTTTGTTGAACCCAAGTTAAGAGTACTTCACTGTACTGAGTAGTTTTGGAAATAGCTTACTGACTAGGATCATGAAATTAATTGAATACTAAGTGAATTCTTAATTAATAAGACTAACTAGAGTTTATTCAAGGGAGAATAGCTAAGTATTGTTAGATACTTAATTAAGTGATGACTTAGAGTAAGAAAAGTTGGCATGATGAGTACTACATA
>CATIWQ010084381.1:0-12018 GCA_949673415.1 Euphorbia schlechtendalii | reverse complement strand
GGCAAAGATAGGAATGATCAACTTTGGGCTAGAGGAGATAAAGGTCTTGAAGTGTGTATCTGAAGGGCTTGGGGAGTTTGTGATGATGATTGGATCAAGGAGGGATCCTAATCATGTTTTAAAGATGCTAGAGGAGGAGTCAAGTCATTGCGAATTCGGAGGTGAGATCAGGACGTCTAAGGTCAAGCTTGCTAAGATGCTGGTATTTACATGCTAGAAGCTTACATCACTTCACTTGGGGGTGATCTATTAGGAGAAGCATCGACTAGCAAGGGAGAACAGTATGTTATGGTAATCTAGTCGGGAATGGACTCGGATGATGTGATGGAGATTCTTAAGTCTCAATCAAGTAATCGGGTAATTAGAGAAAGGGATGAAGTCCCGAGGGCCAGTTTTAGCTTGGCTAGAATGTTAATTTTTGATGGGAATGACCCACCATCATCCCATCTTTCCAAATTTTATACCCTATGTCAAGCACAAGGTCTTTCTTAGAACATGATAGCAACATTGTTTCGTGCTCGCTAGCAGGGGTAGCAAGTCAGTGGTATGACATGCAATCAGAGTAGACCAAGAGCAATTAGAACTATATTATGGTGAAGTTCCAAACAGAGTTTGCGTTTCTAGAGCCCCCAAAGCTAAGCATGTGAGATCTGCTCGCTTTTATACAAAGGGAGGGGGAATTACTCACCAGCTACATAAAGAGATGGATGTTTATTTATGTGGTGCTATCGGCCAGACCATCGTAACTTTCAAGGGTATAATTAATAATAAGGGGATCCCGAGATTGGCACCACTACCATCTATCAAGGTTATTTATCCCAGATTTTGATGAGCTGTCATATCATGCTCATCACCTCGATAGAGAGATAACCGTCAGACATCGCAATGTCCTCGTAGTAGGGTCAAGGATACCTACAAATTCTATACTAGCGATGCTATCTAGATCCAACTCGGGGGTAAATACCATGGTGGGTGAAGGAGAAGGCATAGAAGAAGATCCGTTGGCAGAAGTATTCTTGGCAGAAGGGACTGAACCCCGAAGAGACACAATGGAAGTAGAATATGAGAGAATACAAGTAAGGGCACCCATTGACCTTGATGCGTATATTCTTAAGTCAAGAAGGAAAAGGAAGATAGAAGAGGGGGGATCACAGTCAAGGCAGAGACCACCCATAGCGAGAAGAAGCTTATAAACTTGGACTCCTACAAATTGAAGGGGCAACGTGGCCTAACCAAGGATGGATATGACCAGTACCCTTGGGTAAATTCTACAGAAACGAGGGTGATAGAGGATGGAGTGCTGAGGGTTATGTAGAGTGGTCGAGTTTTTCGAAGGGAAGAAGTAGTACAGCTTAATGACTCTAAGGCTGAAGAAATTGCGAGGGAACAACCTGAGCCACCTGTACCCCCGAAGGTGGATGAAGATATGCTGGATATAGACCCTTTGGTGAATCAGTTGAAAGCGACTCAGGTAAAATACAGTATATGGAGGCTGCTTGAGACATCCTAGAAGCACAGGATGGGCCTGGTCAAGAGATTGATGGAAATGCCCACCGCGCCTACAACCTTGATAATTGAGATGTGTGCCGCTATTGGGGAAGGAATTGCTCCCCATCAAATGCCATCTATAACCTTTGATCATTCAGAGCTGCCATAGGAGCTAGGGTTGCACAATCGGGCCCTATTTATTAGAGTTCAAATTTTTGATCGGGCAATACCATGTGTGATGGTCGATGATGGGTCGACCCTTAATCTATGTCCACTCAAGGTCCTACCTCATTTAGGGGTAAGGGAGGATATGTTGGCCAAGTTAGATATGGTTATTCGCGCCTATGATGATTTAAAGAGAGGAGTAGTAGGCAATTTCAAAGAAGAGGTCACTGCAGGAGAAGTAACATCTAATGTGAAGTTCACTGCATTGGATATCCTAGTAACTTACTCACTGCTTCTAGGTAGACCATGGATCCATATGATAGGAGCGGTCCCTTCCACTCTGCACTAGAAGATAAAGCTTATCCATAATGGAAAGCTAATAACAATAGAAGCAGATGAGGAATCAGTAATGGCGGCAGCCGCTTTTGAGGAGAGAACGACACAAGGGCTAGGGGTGGTGATGGCCACTGAAGAAAAGAAGAAGGAACGTGGGACTCCAAAGGGGTATTGTTTTTTCCCTAGAAGTTTGAAAGCTCAGATGAAGAAGTAGGGTTTCATCCCTAGAAAAGGCCTGGGAAAGCATCATCAGGGGATCGTCAGAGCCCAAGCCTAGAATAGGTTTGGGATTCACCCCGAACATGAAAATGTACAAACACAAGCGACCCTTTTTTTGTAACATGGTTAGCATTTGAGAGGCTGAAGGTAGCAGGGCACACATGGGGGAGCCGGAATAGTCAATCCTGAATGACAAGGAGGTCAAAGGGCTTGAGATATTTAATGATGTTTTTAACTTCGTGGCTAGCAAATTGATTGAACACCCTGTTGAACATGTACCAGAGGAAGAACCAATATTGGCCATGGAAATGACCCCGAATGAGAATGAACCAACAGAACCTGAGAGAGGTGGAGCATTGGAAGAGGCAGTGGCAGCATTCATAAAGGTTGTCAACGAACCGATGAAGAAGGGTGATGCACAAGACAAGGACATATAGCACTTTCATACTCCTCATAGAAAAGCTGGCACAAGCCACCCTTGAAGCTGAACCAACTCTTGACACACCTGCTGCAACAAATGAAGGCCCTCCACAAGTGGAGGATGAAGCAGATGATGTAATAATGAACATTTTAGATGTTTTTGACAATTTTGCCTATGAGGCTAGTTCAATGAAATACGATAATTTTGCTTACTTGTTTAATGTTCTGCCTGATGGCACCATGCATTCATATGATTATACACATAATGTCTGTAACATTCATGACACATCATTAAACGAAATTAACTTGGGTATAAATGAGTCACCAAAAATGGTGACGATTTCCAATGATTTGAATCTTGAAGAAAAAAAGAGAGATCACAAACGTACTTAAACATCACGTGGTAGCGTTTTCTTGGTCGTCTGAGGACATGCCTGGAGTAGACAAATAGATCACAGAACACCATATCCCAACTGACCCTCGGATTAAACCGGTAAAACAGAAACTACGTCGCTTAACTGGCAAAACAAATCGAAGTTAAATTCTTAGAAGTGGTCGAATACCTGATGTGGCTAGCCAACATTGTCCCAGTAGCGAAAAAGGATGGCAAGGTCAGAGTTTTCATGGATTTCAAGGATCTGAATAAAGCCTCCCCAAAGGATGATTTCCCCCTACCCCACATATATGTTCTGGTCGATAGCGTAGCAAGGGCATCTATGTACTCATTCATTAATGGATTTTCAAGCTATAACTAGATACTGATGGCTATAACAAATAAGATCAAGATGGCGTTCATCACAGAGTAGGGTGTATACTGCTACAAGTTAATGCCATTTGGTTTGAAAAATGCTAGCGCAACGTATCGACGGGCCATTACGACCCTCCTTCATGATATGATCCATAAGGAAGTGGAGGTTTATGTGGATGACATGCTTTTTAAATCCAACACCAGAGAGTAACATCCAGCTGTCTTAGATAAATTTCTCAACAAAATCGAGAAATACAATCTACGCTTGAACCCAAAAAAGTGCATATTTGGGGTCACTTCAAGGAAACTTCTAGGGTACATAATCAGCCAGAAAAGAATTGAAATGGATCCCGATAAAAGCAAGGCCATCAGGGATATGCCCACGCTAAAAATTGAGAAAGAGGTTTGATCTTTCTTAGGATGTAAGCAGATTCATCACCATCAGGGATATGCCCACGCTAAAAATCTACAGTATGTAAGCAGATTCATCACCAGGCTCACCACCATCTGTGAACCAATCTTCAAACTACTACAAAAGGATCAACCACTGGTTTGAAATTACCAATGTCAGGTAGCATTTGACAAAATCAAACAATACTTGTTAAACCCACCCCTCCTCCACCCACTAGAACCAGGATAGCCCTTGATCCTATACCTAACAATTGAGGAATCATCGGTTAGAGCTATGCTTATGCAAGAACATGAAGATAGAAGTGAACATGTAGTCTATTACTTGAGCAAGAAATTACTCGAGTACGAGTTACGCTACACCCTAGTAAAGAAAATCTGTACGACGATGATTTGGTTAACAAAGAAGCTACGCCATTACTTCCAATCTTATCAAATAAAAGCCTTTACGAAGATAGACCTGATGAAATACCTATGCCAATCACCAACACTAGTTGGAAAACTCTCAAGATGGTTATTGCTATTATCGAAATTCGACATTGAATATGTGACAAAAAAAGTCATTAAGGGGTGAGCAGTCGCTGAATTTTTGGCCACTCAACCTTGGACTCTGATTACGTTGAAAGTATAGAATTCCTAGATGAACAACTAGCATTGGTGGAGGACACCCGTACACAGTGGAAAATGTTCTTCGATGGCGCAATGAACAGAAATGGAGCCAACCTAGGGGTAGTCTTAATAACCTCGCAAAATGAAGTTATACCTCTTTCTAAACGATTGGAGTTCCATGTAACAAACAATGGGGCCGAATACGAAGCCTGCTTGATTGGGTTAGAGGCACTTTGAAAGGCACGAACAAAAGAAGCATCAGTAGTTGGGGACTCAGCTCTAGTTATAAAATAAGTTACTGGTGATTGGGAGATAAGGGAAGAATCACTTCGCCCTTATGTAGAAGCAGTATGGAAGGTCTCATAAAAGTTTTCCAAATGCATTTTCAAACATATACCGAGGGATGGAAACAAAATAGCGGATGCACTTGCTACGTTGGCATCAATGTGGGAAGGCCCTAAGACTCAATCAATTAAGCCTGTCATACTACAAATGGCTAAAGAACCCTTATACTATCGTCTAATAGAAACAAAGGATCAGCAAGCTACTGGGAATTGGTTCTTCAACATCGTCAAATTTTTACAAATCGGGGAATACCTAGAGGATGCAATAGGCTCAGAAAGAACTTCACTAAGGAGGTTACCATTCCAGTTCCGGTTAGTAGAAAGGGAACTATTCAAACAAACACCAGAAGAGATGTTATTGAGATGTCTTACAGAATAGGAGGCACTGATGATCATAAAGCAAATGCAAATTGGAAATTGTGGGCCACACATGAATGGGATGGCATTGGCTAAGAAAATAAAATGATAAGGGTATCACTCGACAACAATGGTCATAGATTGCATATCAGAAGTGCAAAAATGACACGAGTGATAGATTTATGGAGAAATAAGTCATCTACCCCCATCTCAGCTCCATAGCTTATCAACTCCTTGGCCATTCTCAACATGGGGCATCGACATCATTGGTGAGATTCGGCCAAACTCGACTAATGAACATCGCTTCATTGTAGTAGCAGTCGATTACTTTTCAAAATGAGTGGAAGTCGAATCTTACACTAACATCACTACTAAGAAGATATCCAAGTTTCTAGAAAAGCATATATTCGCCCGGTATGGTATCCCACATCACATTGTATCGGATAACGGGTACAATTCTAAGGAGCTACATCAGACCTAATGAAGAAATATGGGATCGAGCACCATCGATCATCACCATACAGGCCACAGGCTAATGGGGCAGTAGAGGCAGCCAACATATCGATTAAGAAAATCTTGAGCAAGATGGTTGTTACCTATCGGGATTGGGCTGACAAATTGCCATTCATAGTATGGGGATACATAACGTGCGTCAAAACTCCCACCGATCAAACCCCTTTGTCATAGTATATGGGATGGAAGCAGTTTTACCTGTTGAAATGGAAGTGAAATCGCTTCAAGTAGCACTAAAGGTAAGATTATAGGAAACAAATTGAGCAAGAGCCAGATTTGAATAGTTGAACATGATAGATGAACAACGTCTAAAGGAATTAGATCATTTGCAGATATACTAACAACTCATGGCTAGGGCATACAATAGTCGAGTTAGGTTCAGAAGCCAACCGTTAAAGGTGGGTGACTTAGTTCTGAAGCAAATGAGACCCTCAAATGTGGACATACGAGGAAAGTTTCGCCTAAACTGGGAGGGTCCTTATGTAATAAAGAAAATCTTAAACAAAGGAGCCGCCAAGATCATGGACATGGATGGAAATGAGTTCATCAATTCAGTCAATCAAGATAAGCTCAAGCACTACCACATGTGAAATCTACAAAAGCAGTACACCTAAAAAGAGAAAGAGAAACTAGTTCTCCAGATGGTAATTGGCTACCTGGGAAACAATTAGGACCATTCTTGTACAAGAGCTAGAAATGTCTGCTGAGTTAAAAACCCATGAAGGGCAGCTCAGGCAAAAATTAGGACACGGTGAGGAATAGAGGGACCGCGAGTTAGAAAACCTGCTCTAGGCTAACTGGTGGCAAGACTCAAACCATTGGAAAACTTGTACCCTTGTTAAATACGTTTAATAAAATGTATTATGTTTTACAAAGATGTATGTTTATGATGTGTGAATTTGTACATGCAGAATATCACGACTAAACAAAATAAGTTTTGATAAAATTTCATAATGTCAAAAACAGTTCAAAAACAAGCTAAGAACAAGGGATAGAAAACAAGTGCCAAAAAGAAATAGATCTAAGGGTGCCAATCACCCCACTGTGCACGCTTTGTCAAAGTGTGAGGAAGGGGGTCCAAACCATCTTCATCCCTCTCCCACTCACAGGATACCCTGAAGTGTTAATCAGCATCTGGGAGACTCTTGATCTCGCCAAGCCATCCGTGATAGAACTCATCAGTGTCAGTGGTCTCCGGGGTAGTGTAATCCAGCGTAATAACTTGAGCACAAGCCCAAAGCCTTCATATGGCATCAGGTGTGTCAGGACCAAAGTTGTGAAAATGGGTCATGCATAGGAGCCGAGGGACTCGTTGCTGATGCCCATACTGCCTACATAGGCGAGAAGGAGAATAGGAGATGATACCTAACTACCCTCTCAGTAATACACCAGAATCATGGACATCAGTAACCATGAACGGAATCTCCAACCAAGGGCTGAGCCAACGGATCTTAGAAGCTCGGTAGGAGCCCAAGATCTCGACCCAAGCCCCTTCACTCAATGAGTGATGGTCCTTCCTAATGAAACCTCGAGGGCCATAATGCGAAGGGAGGTACTGAGTCTTCCCTAAGCACGGTTCAGCAGTCAAAGGAAGCTTCTCCAATAGCCATACCTACATTAATTTGTTCATTTAAACAAGTAACGACAATTACAAAGAAAAAGGGGTAGGAAGGAAAATTACCTCAAGTAAGGCAAAGTGGTCTCCCACTATGTCCGAGTTCACTGAAGCAGCATCTAGGTGAACCAGACTCTCAACTAAAGCCAAAGATGTAGGGGAAAGGCCTATAGAGAGTGGGTCACTGACCGATAGGAAATGAAAAGGGGTGACTGCTCTGATCTCGCAAACGAACTCCGCCAGGAGGAGTAAAGTCACCATCGAAGGCCACACAAGATGAGTACTACGTGTAGTCTCACACCAGCAAAGGATGGCATCAACTCGAAAACTGCTAATGTCAGGAGGGGCTGACAAAAGCACCCGCTGGACTCCAAGTTCCATAAGCCCTTCAGCTTATCCTCACCCCCAAATTGAAAAGAAGGAAAAGCGAAAGAAAGTCTTATGGGGGATGCTGGATCCAAGCCTTTTGGAAAGGAAAGCCCCAGGATAGCATGGTACTCTTCGACTAAGGGCCAAAGCTTGAAGTCGATAAAATGGAAGACATGAGTGGCAGGGTCCCAAAACTTCAAGGCAGCATAAATGAAGGCCATATTCACAGGCCTGGAGGCGAGGTATTAAAGACCCCGCAACCCAAAACTCTCAAGCCTTTGCTAATCAGGTCCCCGAACGGTGTGGAGAAAAACCCTAAGACGCTCGTTATGAGTCGATATTGAAAAGAAAAGAGCTAAAGGAAATCCTTCAAGACCAATGTCGCATACACACAATAACCATATACATTAGCATTAACATTCATTCATGCATATATACAAGACATTCACAAACAAGCAATCATTTTCATAAAATAAAACACTACAGGTGAAGACCCGACATGCAACGGCCAAGGTCCTCGTTTCTTCCATAAAATCCGAATTTCTATGGAAATTCTACAAGATGAAGCTATCTAAAAGATCTGGTTTGAAAAGGGAGTAAATAAAACTAAAAGACCGCCTATGCGCTATCTCCACCCATCGGATCTCGAGGCATTATGGTAGATATCTCAAAATCCTCGGTACATAGTCTCTTGGAAGCACCATCCGCTGAACCAGACACAGGGGGAGGCTGGGGAGCGTGAAGAAAACCGATGTCCCAATCCGGGGTAAGGAGCAGCCTACCATCCGGATCATCGAGCAG
The DNA here is from genome assembly GCA_949673415.1 of Euphorbia schlechtendalii. Taxonomy (NCBI): domain Eukaryota; kingdom Viridiplantae; phylum Streptophyta; class Magnoliopsida; order Malpighiales; family Euphorbiaceae; genus Euphorbia; species Euphorbia schlechtendalii. Next base: position 3,626 of record CATIWQ010084381.1, on the reverse strand, counting down.
GGAATCAAGATCAAACGTAAGAGACTGGGCAAAACCTGAGGTGGTAGCTCGCGCATCTGCTCAAGCCCGCTCTGTTACGGCATTTTACCGCAACAACTCTTGGTACTGGGCCTCCAAACTCTAATGGCAAGCCTCCAAACTCTGATGGTAAGCCTCCAAACTCTGATGACTAGCCTCCAAACTCTGATAACGAGCACCTAGAACCTGGTGAGTGATATCCAATGACTGGAAATGACTGTCGAGCTCCCAGTAGTATCGCTCGAACTCATCGCTCCTCGTCACCATCTCCTACGGCCATAAAAAAAGAAAACATACCACGAAAATCACATCCATGTACATAAAAACATGATATTTCATGCACATCATATGACAGGTCGAGAAAAGCAACATTCCTGAGTGATCCTATCCTATGAAAACATCATATCCCTTAGCCAAGGGAATATCGGGCCACTCTGTCCATCTCTTCACGTACGACCTGCAAAGAAAGAGAGTGAATAAATGAGAATCGGGACATCCCCAAAAATGGCTACGCTACGGTTAAGGGCTAAGTTTTCAATCTAAAACTCACATGAGTGGTGTTAGAAGGGTCGTAGGCCAACGTGTGGTAACTCAGGGGGAGAGGCACCTACCACGAGGTCCCCGTGAAACCCATCAGGTAGAAAGAAGAGTCGAGAGGAATCACGAATCTCCCCTCAATAATGCCAGAGCAAGATGTTCTTGCGCCCCTAGTCGAAATATTCAAGTCGAGAACATGAACCCTCTTCCGGGCGAACTCCTACAAAGATTAACAAGCTGTCAGAAATAGGGTCAATATGGATAAAATTATTAACATATTTCATACTCGACATTCTAAGCTGGTGCCACTGGTACCCGCACCAACACCATCCACTCCCTGGCTCCTCGCTTGTGTAAAAGGTCAAACCACCTCGGGCTGAGTCAGCGGATGAAGTGGGAGTAGCCTCTCCTGAATAAAAGCCTCATAATCACCACGTTAGCCCGAGAGTCTCATGCCATACTCCTCAAAGAACAACTGCTGCTCCATAGGATCGGTGATCACCAAGTGCGCTTAGAATAGCCTTGTGGGAGGTGCAAGAGGGATGCGTCTGTCAAATACTGGTTTAGTCTGCCAGTACTGAATGCTCTCACCCAGGTACCACTCACAGGTCCTAGGTCCCTCCAAGATAAAGCGATGATGATTTACGTCCCTCTTGACCTCCTGCGCCATGTGGTAGCTAAGGAAACCCCTCCAAGGGTTGCGATCCACCTGAAAAGAAAGAACGACAAAGTCAGTATAAGTTTAAAGATAAATGTAATCACATCCATCAAAACAAAGATCCTCACCTGCTCGAGGGTCAGCCCACAGAGATGCTGGTAGTAACTAGCAAAGTCTAATACGTCCTCCTCAAAAGATGAACATATCCGGAACATATATGGGGTCTAGGGCATCAACAAACCATGGGGTGGGGAGGAAGTGGTAAAAGAAAGCCATTTATGCAAAAATAAAAGGTCAATCAAGGTTAATAAAGAAATAACTGATGTTCACAAATCATAAAATAAACAAACACTACTTGAAGAATTATGGGGTAGCAGCGCAGCGCCCGTAAGTGAGCTCGAGCAACCAGGTCAAGGGTAAAATATGTCTGGGCTAAGATCTCCCGAGGCTAGTTAAGGCCACTAACGCTATCCAAGTCTGCTAAGGGCTCAATCAACCAATAGTTGATCTCGCTGTTCAAGATCGGGAAGAAAGTCACGCTTAATAGGTTGACTAGAAAGGAACAAACGTATAGTAGAACCTCGACCTCCGAGATAGACCATCTACCCTTCCAATACTCGACTAATACACCATAACTCAGCGCCCGGCCTCTAGGGTCAACATCAAGCAAATCTCTGATACGACGGCAAGCAATGGAAGCCTTGAAGAACCGATCCAAGAAGGTGTCAAAACAAATCACAGTACCAGTCCAGGGTAGACCAGTGATCGCTACAATATCAGATGGGGTGATAGTAACCTCCCCAATCGGAAGATGGAAAGTGTACGAAATGTCACTCTACCTTTGAGCCAACGCACCCGATGTCGCATATGTCAATAATGTAGGCCGTAAGGATCAGGCCAGATCATCGAAACCAGTGGCCTCGATGGCCTGAACAAGCTTTGGTTGAGAAGAAACATGACATCACCACGTCTGAATAGTAGAATATCCACCCGTGTGGCGAAGTGTGGGGGACTACAAATAGAATCAAATAATATACATTTTCGAATTAAACGCAAAAAAAAAATAATAGATTAAAAAAAAATATATAAAAAATATATATATGCATATAGACGAGCAACGGAGACCTCGAGGGGCGCCGCTAGGAAAAATCCGGTGAGCCCTCAGGGCTACGTCAGGCATTTCTGGCGAGGGTCCTAAAGGACCCCATCAGAGAGTCTGGCGAGGGTACCAAGGACCCTCGCTAGAATCTCTGGTGAGGGCCCTATAGGGACCCTCGCTAGCAGATTTTTTTTTCCACCGGAAAAATTCCAGCGGACCCAAAGTTGTTGTTTTTATTTTTTCCCCCTACAATTTTCTAGACTAAAATTCCACGACATGGTTCAATTTTCAGTTCAGTTCTAGTTCCTAAACAGCATAAAGTTGCATTAAAAAAAAGAGGAAATAAATATGTTTCTAGTGAATACCTCGATCTGGGAGAGGTGAAGCTGGGCTAGAAATTCGGGATTCAGCGTCTCTATAGGGGTAGTAGAAGTGAGCCCCAGCATTCAATTGGTAAAGTGCTTCGTGGACCGGTATTGAACCTTCAAGGGAGAGAAAACCGAAGCATTGGTTCCTTGCATTCCTCTTCTTGGCGATGTAAACATCACAGATCACTCCATACTTAGAGAATATTGTCTGGATGGCTACTCTATTGTGGGAAGCGGGAAAATTCTGAAAATAGATCCTTACTGCTGATGCTTGTTTTGGCAAGCTTGAAGGTTGCAACGGTCGGAGGATCCTACTTAAAAAGGACGATGAAGATGGTGAATGGGTTGTTTTGCTAATCCGATGACCGACGGGGAAGGGTTGGGGGTGTGGTAGGCGGCTGCGCACGGTTTCCATGGCAGCTATTGTTTTTTTAGGGTTTGTTTGGTATTATTTTTCAAATTGTTATTCTAATAAATTGCTCTCACATATTTTTTTTATTTAATTATATTCTGGTAACAATACATTTTGGTCCTTCATATTATTTAATTAAAAGTTGATTGACTTGTTTTTTTTAAATCAAGTCTGCTGCTTATTGGAAAAGCTTGATTATGAAACTTTTCAGAAAAGCAACTTGAAAAAGCACAACCAAATTCATTCAAAGTAAATCACATAATAACAAATATAAGTGTTATCACTTGTAAGTAAAAATGTATCATGGATGTTAATTTTAATTCCATTCCAATTATGTTACTTAGGATATGTTTTGTACAATTGTTAGATTTTGTTATTCATTGTTTAATATTTTTTATTTATATTTAGTATTTTGATAGAAGATTAATGTTTGGATATAATGTAAAATGATTGAACAAGAATCAAATTAATTAGAATAATTATAATCCAACATAAGGAATGGTATATAACAAAAGCAATTATTTGAAAATTATA
>CATIWQ010084380.1:0-10141 GCA_949673415.1 Euphorbia schlechtendalii | reverse complement strand
CTCGCTTACTAGGAGCAAGCTCAATAGCTCTTTTATATATATATATATATATATATATATATATATATATATATATATATATATATATATGAGAATCCTAAAGTGGGGAATGATTATTATATTAATATATTTTTAATTTTGATTTATTTTAATGTGTTTGATATTTTTTGGTTATGAGGATATATTTGATGTAAAGAAATTATTATTATAATAATAATAATAATAATAATAATAATAAAATATTATTACTTTATGGGAATTTGAAAAGGGAAGCAGAAAATTGGGAAGATGGTTGAAGAAAAAACACTGTAGATCATGTAAAATGAGATTTGTGGAATGGAAAAAGGAGAATGAACTTGCTCTAACAAGCTTGATCTTCTTTACGTCAGATCCTCATAGTAGGCTAAACCAACATGCAGCCGAGATGATATTTAAACATTCATATAAATTTTTTTATTGTATTTCTATTTAATTCTCCAAAAAAATTTATAAAATTATTATGCGTCAACTTGGGAAAAATGATTTTGCAAGTCTCAAAATCCAAAATTTTAAAATATGAGTTAGATTAAATTTCAATAAATATTTTTTAAAAAAAATCCGACGAAGTACGGACCGACCTGCCTATATCATTTCATTCAAAATAAAGCAAAAACATATCCGGTTTGCACAGGACACAAATTAGTAAATGCCTAAATGGCACGCCGCGATAATAAAAAATTAAAATAAAGCATAAGAGCAGTTCCAACCATTTTCTCTATTTTCCATTCCCCAAACCCCATGTTGCAGGATCTACAGTATTTTTACTCCAATTATCTTACCCATTTCAGATTCCAATAAAGTAATAATATTTTATTATTATTTACACCACTTCTAATCTAATTATTATTCAACAAATTATATCTTAACTATAGTATCTTGAACTAAAATATTCTTATTAATTATTGTTATTATTATATTTTATTACGAATAAATTTATTCTATTTAACATGCATATTGTATTTTATATAAAATATTTTTTATATACATACACACACAAGTAAAACGAGATGGAAGTATGATACACAAGTAACAATGAGATGAAAAAATAATACCCAAGTAAATATTAAATTCATAATACTCAAATAATAAACTCATAATATAAAATATATAAATATCAAATCCATAATACATATAATAATAAAATAATCAAAAAGTAAATTTATAATATTAAAATAATCATTCCTTAAAATAAAATTTCCTATCATGAATATAGCAAATGAAGAATGATCGGAGCATACTATTCCCTTAATGGTTGTCCATAAAATGGAAACAATGAGACATGCTCAGCCGATTTTCTCCGTATGAAAATTGCTTTAATCATAAACGCCATCGTTTCATTTGAAAAACGGCGTCGATTTGATATGAACTCTAAGAGGAGAAACAGGCATCATATTCAAACCCCAAAAAACTGCAATAATTGGTACCAATTGAGAGGTAAAAAGCTTTCTTTTAAATTGTATTTCGTTTTGTTGATCTTTGGTGTCTTCATCGTTTGTGAGAGTTCTGCAGTTTACCTGGCCCTCTTACTTTTTTATGGTTTACGCTGATCTTAACCTCATTATATCGATTTTTTTAGTTTATTGGAATTGTTATCTACAAATTTCCATTCAAATTGTGCCATTGATTGCCCTAGATTCAATTGGATTTTGTTGAATGTATTTTGCCCAAAATGTCTTCGTCTATCCATGGGCAACCGACTGATCAACCCATTACCTCTCCGCGCACTGATGATACTGATTCACAACCCGAAAAGGCGGACGAAATAGAGAAAGACGGTGGAGAGGAGGATGAAGACGAGGAGGAGGAAGATTTAGATTTCAATCCTTTTTTGAAAGGGACTCCTTCGCCGGAGGCTTCCTCGAGTTTGAGCTCCGAAGTCGAAGTTTTGGATGGTAATTGGTCGAAAATAACGGCTGATGAGGTGCGAAATTATCCTGTCGGAGACTCTGAGCATGGCGAGGAGGTTGTGATGCAAGGACTTGTTGATAGAGTTTGTAAGACGGAGCAACCTGATTCTGTCTCTCAATTGGAAAGGGGAAATGTTGAAGAGGAGGTGAATGGCTTCAGCAAACCTGCAACGGATTCGGATAATGAGGATGCTATATGGAAGCGCACTAGGGCTCGTTATTCGCTGGCAAGTTTCACTCTTGATGAACTTGAGACTTTCCTTCAGGAAACTGATGATGAAGAGGACCTTCAGAATGTTGATGATGAAGAAGAGTACAGGAAGTTTCTTGCAGCGGTTTTACTGGGAGGTGATGCTGATGGTCAATCTGCTCCAGGTGTTGAAAATGGTGATGATGAGGATGAGGATAATGATGCAGATTTTGAGATAGAGCTTGAAGAGCTACTTGAGAGTGATGTTGATGATAGTAAAAGAGATGAAGAAAAGAGGGATTATGAGAGAAGTCTTCGACGGCCAGAGACTAGGCAAAATAGACGACAGAAGGCTTCTGATCAATATAAGAAGAAGCTGTTGGAGCAGACAAAAAGGCCATTGCGACCCCTTTTACCAATATTTCCAAATGCAGCAGTTGCTCCGTTTCCTAGTGTTGATGGGAAATCTTTGATGCCTGAAATCGCCCCAATCTATCCATCTTTGGCAACAGAATATCTTACAAGTGGATTCAGTCCACAGCAAATTGGCCTGTTGCATTGTTTGATACACGAACATGTTCAACTTCTTATTCAAGTGTTTTCCCTTTGCATTCTCGATCCTTCCAAGCAGCAGGTTGCTTCCCAGGTTCAAGGATTGATTTTCGAGATGCTTCATAAACGGGATGAAGGAATAGCCTGCAGAAATGTGCCTTATCCTAGTATCTGCTTTCACTCTTCATACATGTCTGCATCAGTAACAGATGAAATCTCCAGCTTAAATCCACATTGTACTGAATCATCTTCTACTCCAAACATGCAGATGTCAGTTTCTCAAAACTCTCTCACAACAAAGACTAACAGTGATAATGTTTCACATATTGCTTGCTCTTCTTGGTTGCCCTCAATCAGTGGTCCATTGATATCAATTCTGGATGTAGCTCCACTTAATTTAGCTGGAAAATTTATGGATGATGTTTATAGTGGTAAGAGGAGTTTTATATTCAATTAGGCTCTTGTACATTTATTGATATGCTTATTTTGCTATTTGACATCAAATGCCTCTTTACTTTTTATTTATGGCTGATTTGGCAGCTGTTGGGGAGCATAAAAATCGGCATTTGAATTTTAGTTGTGATACATCGAATGAGAAGGAACCGCTTTTCCATCTTCCGAACTTTCCATTGTTACCTGAGGCAAATGGTGAAGTTTCAAAAGGGAACGCAATGGCTGTCAGCACTGTGCCATGTAATCCTAGTCAACCACCACCTAAGAAGACATTGGCTGCTTCCATTGTGGAAAATGCCATGAAGCAATCAATTGCCTTTGTCCCCAAAGACATCAGCAAGTTAATACAAAGGTTTCGACCACTGTTCAATCCAGCACTTTTTCCTCATAAGCCACCTCCTGCTGCCGTTGCTAATCGAGTTCTTTTTACTGATTCAGAGGATGAGTAAGTGGAAAGGCTTATCTTTAAAAATATCTTCTATATGTTCTCTATTAATGTTTAAACTTATACAGCTGTTATACTTCGTTTCTTCTCAAGATCATTGCCTTTCATTATTCGTATCCTTCTTGAAATTGGAAGAATAAATATAAGCATGCAAAAGTTCATTTATTTTGAGTGGAACAGGTCACTATTTTGAGTAGCCTTCTAGGCTGACTGTCTTATCTTCAAGTTCTGTTATATATTAATAGTATTCTGTAGGTTTAGTTACTATATATGTCTGGATTTTGTATTTGATGATATGAATTTGGAATGCAGGTTATTAGCTTTGGGGATGATGGAATATAATACAGATTGGAAGGCCATTCAGCAGCGTTTTCTTCCATGCAAATCTAAGCATCAGGTAGTTTTTGTGGTAGATTCTCAACTGCAATTTTACTAGTTGGTAACTACTGAATGAAAGGAAATGTAAGTTTAATTTTGAACATGGTGTCTATTGTCATATGCTTCTGGAATTAATTTAGTGAATAAAGGGGCATGATAAATTTGTCTCTAGGAAGTGGGTTAAAAATTGTTTTTGAAGCCTTTCTTTTACCCCTTTTTATTGTTTACAGTTTGGAGGAAATTGTGCTCATGTCTGGTGTATTTATGAGAAATCTTTTCAAATATACCAATTTATGCTTTGTTGCTTATACATGTGTTAGATGTTTCTGATGATTAGGAATTGTTTATTGGCATTTTAATCTTATTAGAAACTGTTGCTTGCACTGTTTTAAAATGCAGCCACATTCAGATTTCATGCATATTGTTCCTTGTGTTACAGATTTTCAGATTTCCATGCGTATTGTTTCTCGTGTTACAGATTTTCAGAATTCATTCATATTGTTACTTGTGTTACAGATTTTCGTTAGGCAGAAAAATCGCTGCTCGTCAAAAGCATTGGAAAATCCCATAAAGGTATGCCGAAAATCAATTCTAGTTTTGCTTGTTGAAACTATGGTTTTTGCGATTTTTCTCATTCTTGATATATGACGCCTTTAGGCCGTAGTTTCCCCTACTTCCCTGCTTCATTTCTCTGTGTGTGTGTGTGTGTGTGTTTTGTGCTGGATGTCTGGAACTATTTGCTTACTTTCCATCAATACTCTTGACATGTTCAATTGATTTTGATTGCTTATATAGTTACGTTCAATTGAGCTTAAGCCAAACTTGCTACTCTGCAAAATCGTTAATAGGTTTGTTTTACATGTTCAAAATCAGTTCATGTTCTTGATCAGATATAGACTGAAATATAATACTTTTTTAGAGAGATTTTAATTCATTTGGTTTTGGATCAAACTTCCAAGAGTTTGACATGATAAAATTGATTTATGTAATTTTAGTTGGAATTCATGATGTTTACTGGCTTATGATTTCCCTTGTGACTGAAAAAATTTAGCCTTTTGTTATTCTTTTCCTTTTAATGAACACAATTTAGCTTTAGTTCTGTTGAATTTACTATTAAGCAGGTGAAGATCTTATCTACTTTTGCTAATTTATACAGACTGTTCGGAGGATGAAAACCTCTCCGTTGACCACTGAGGAGTTAGAATGCATCCAGGAGGTAAACTCATTTAGGAACTTATTTCAGATCTATCTTCCCTTCTTAACATCTATCAGTGGAATTAGCACTGATTTCAACCATCTTACTGCAGGGTCTCAGGGTTTTTAAACATGACTGGATGTTAGTTTGGAAATTTAGTGTGCCACATAGGGATCCATCCTTGCTTCCCCGCCAGTGGCGGACTGCCATTGGAACTCAGAGGTCATATAAATCAGATGCTGCTAAAAAGGAAAAGCGGCGTATATACGAGTCAAACAAAAGAAGGTGCAAAACTGCAGATTTGGCAAACTGGCAACTGGTATCTCAAAAAATGATTGTCTTAAAGAGTGTTTCTGTATTTAATGATGGTATATGCTGTAGTCACATCTGTTCATTTTGATCTGTGTTTAACTGTCCATAGGCTTGCCAAAAATCATACTTGCTTTTAGATATTGTGCATATGTGTTTGTATTCAGACTATGGACCAGCTTACTCATGCCTGGCTTGGCTCAGTTCCATCCTGACTTGTGGCATAATCTGCATAATCATCGTTGGATAGGGAATTCCGGCTAGCTTGTCAGTTATCACATTAAAAGGATTATGGATGGGATGAGATGATTTATAAATTGTAAAAGTAGTAAATTATGTGAATTGAGTGTCCATGCAACACTATTGTTCAGCTCATCTGTAGTTGTTGATGGGTGATTTATGTTGACTTCATTAAGTTGTTTTCGTCGGTGCAGGATAACCAGTTTGATAATGCGGGTGGAGAAAATAACTACGGAGATGATTATACTGATAATGGAAATGAAAATTATGTGCATCAGGCATTTTTAGCAGATTGGAGACCAGATGCCTCATCTGAACACTCCTGCTTAAACATTAGGGATAAAAATCTTCATGGTGCTGCACTGCCGAGGGAGCAATCTCAGATTGAAAATATGCAAGGGCTGCCTTATGCCCACTATTGCCAATATCCCAATGCCATGTCTCAGTTTTCTAATGCTACACATTTTCCTTATCCCACTAATCATGTTTCCGCTACAACACTAAATGCAGCAAAATCTCATAATTCATGGCCATACTACTCGACTCGCAGAACTGATGGAGCGCACCTGGTGAAATTAGCACCCGACTTGCCCCCTGTAAATCTTCCACCTACTGTTCGCGTCATTTCTCAGGCAGCTTTCAGAAACAACCAGTGTGGAGTTCCTAAGAAGTTATCCACCCCAGAAGTTGGAACTAGTGGTTGTGGAAAAGAAAATACGGGTTGCCAGCTTCAACATGAGAATTTGAAAACCACCAGCTTGGCAAAAACAAAGGGGGATAGCAGCAACCAAATGGCAGATCAAAGTGCAAATGAATGCCAAGAAGAGGTTGTGCGATTAGAACAAGAGAAATCTGCTGTTCAGGATGATTCTTGTAGAGGCACACACTCTGACCTTCAGATGCACCCATTATTGTTCCAGGCACCTGAAGATGGACGGCCATCTTATTATCCGCTCAGTCGCGGTTCTGCTACTTCTACTTCTTTTACTTTCTTTCCAGCCAATCAGCCTCAACTGAATCTCAGTCTTTTCCACAGCCCTTACCCAGCAAACCAGCTTGTTGACTGTTCGAATCAATCTTCGAAGGCAAAAGAATCCGCTTCCGCATCACGTGGCATTGATTTCCATCCTCTCTTGAAACGAGCCGATGAAGAAAACAGTGACTTGGCACCATGTCCCAGTAGAAAACAATATGTTTGTTCGCCTGGCAACTCTGCTGGGTTTCAAAATCCTTTGGGTGCTGTTCTCATTAAATCACCACTCAATGCTGCCAACTCTGAATCTTCTGGTCCTGCTGAAAAAGTTAATGATCTGGACTTGGAAATCCATCTGAGCTCCTCATCCACAAAAGAGAAAAGTAGGGGACATGAAGATGCCAGTGCAACTAACAGATCAAAGTCGACAATCGAAAATCGTGAAACAAGCAGTCCGCGTTATCAACACTCTGAAAGTTGCCCAACTGTTTCAGATGGTAATGTGTCAGCTCCCCCTGGTAATGATGGCAGCTTATGCAATATGGAAGAGATAGGAGATCGATCTCAGCCAGAAATTGTGATGGAACAAGAAGAGTTGAGCGACTCGGATGAAGAAGCTGAAGAACATGTAGAATTTGAATGCGAGGAAATGGCTGATTCCGATGGGGAGGAGGGCTGGGACTGCGAACCCTCTGTTGAAGTACAAGATAAGGTGACTTCTACTACCTTTTTTGATGGCTCTTCTTTGACTTTTGCTTGTTGCATGGTCTAGTTTCTAATCTATTTCCTCAGTAGTTTTTAATATTGTTTTTAATGATTTCGAACAGGACCCTCCCAGTTTTGCAATAGAAAATGTTGTGAACTGTGCAGAACAATTGGAACTGATGAAACCTGATCTTCCCCAGGGAAATGAGAACAGCAGTCCTTTCATGAAGTTTGGTCTAACAAGCCTGGGGAAGGATGGTTCAAGTAACTCTTGGTTAACTTTGGATTCGAGTTCAAAGAAAGATGAGGAATGTGCAATCAGTGCTAGCCCTGTTGCTAAGAACTTAGCTGCAGGTCGTGTGAACCGAATCAGTAAGAAGATAACACCAAGCACCCCCAAAAGGGTTGCAACAGAAGACATGGCTCAACAACTCAGCCTTGGTCCTCTCTCTGTATCCACTTTGAAGAAGCCCAGGAAGCGGGTTTGTAGAACAAATGCAGGTTTCAAATCCGAAAATTCAGACAAAAAACCTTGTTAGTTTCAGCTCCTGTTTTCTAATTGTAAAAATTAGTGGCATAGTCTGAATTAGCCTTATAATCAACCAAATTACAAGAATTGAAGCAGCAGCAAAATTTTGATGTTGGCTTTCATTTCTTGTGAATGTATGTAATTAGCGATACAGAGAGAGTAAAATTTCTTTTATTTGATAGCGTAAAAGTCAGGCGCCGTATAAAAATCAGAAATTTAGAGCTATAGCAGCTAATATAATGCATCTATTGGACTGATAAAGTAGAAGTGTGAAACATTCCATCCCACCAACTCTGCAGCTGATTTGCATTTTGCTTAATAACTCAGATCATATCTTTGCACATGCCTTTCCAATGGTTTTCCGTCCATGAATATTTCTGCCCTGAAATCAGCAAGTATCCAAGTCAGAAAAAGGAAAATTAACATTCCTACAATTCACAAGCCAATGTGAACAAAGTCCAGTAGGACACATTCAATGTCTAACAAACATGAGTGATTTTCAACTTTGGAAATATTAGTTACTAAGCATTTACTTGATACATGGTAAATAACATTTAAAAGAAGTAATGGAAGCATAAACATCTTCCAGGAGAAACAAGCGAGAATGTATTGAACATTGCGCATCATTTTGTTGACTAAACAGCAAAGAAAACCACTTGTTGTTCTTCTCCTCTTCTTTTTTATCTTCAAACTTATTGTGATAATTCCATTTGTCCGTTGCCTTCTCCAGAATGTGGCATAGGATATCGCACATGAGGCAGACAGAATATACAACCATAATTGAGTCCTGCACATACTTTGGAACTTCAATTGTCCGACAACCACAAGACAATTGAAAAAGCATATTTGAATTTATGGCTAAGTTCTGCAGCTCATGGAATTTATGGCCAAGTCTTGAGCCAGATACTTCGTCAGATCCCGCTAGCAAGCCAAACATAGAATGAAAAAAACTAAAAAGATAAAAGCACTGGAGGCCCAAATACTAGAAGTCAAGAATGTTGAAAAACTAGACTACATCACAATGGTCAAGAATTTCAACATGACGCGGAACAGATTCGTAATCAGATAATTCTTCAACCTCAGCAAAGAACCACTTCTTAGATTCATCATGACCATTGGTTTTTTTGCTTTGGCATAGAAGCTGATATGACACAGATCTTTGTGATCCAAGGATCTGAGTCAACATGCTTTATGTTAAAAATAAGCACGGCATCCTAGTCAACAAGTGCAGCAATGAAAATGTCCAAGTTAAATGTAGAAAGAGAAACAAAAGGAAAAACAAGATCAACACCTGTATGTTTTGTTGATAGTATTTCAAGGCATTCTCAGCCAACGGCAATTCATATCCCAACGATCAGGGCAAGCAAACCTGATAATCTCTAGTCAAGTTATACTTGGCAAAATCTGTAAAGCAGACCAGCGATTATATGAACACGCACACGTATAATTGACATTATAAGCAAATAAGAAGCTTTACCCCCTAAGATGGGCTTTTTCTCTTTACCATCCGAAGAATGGGCAACAGCTTTCGAACATAACAAATGGAAAAAGGGTTAACTAAGCATATAGTGAAAGCTTTTGAAAAGAAACCCTAAAATCGCATACAAAAGTTTGGCACTTCTTCCGCATTCCACTCCAACAAGAACGAATTTTCCTATAAAAATTGGAAAAAGAAACAGTTTACCTGGATTGCATGTTTTCTGGTTGAGGAATATCCCTTCAATGAGAGAAGAACAGAAGAAAATATTAATCAGAAGAAAATTAGACATACGAAAGAAAGCAGAAATATATGCATAGGAAAGCAGTTGGTAGCATATGAGCGCCATAAGAGAATGAAATTAAATGGAAATTGGTGGAAGTTTTTGAAAACAGAGACAGAAACATAGAAAAAGGATAGGAACCTAAACTCAGATAAACAAGGTTGATACTCATGAACAAGACACTGGTATCAAGTGGAAGGAGTATGGACTGAAGACATGCGCTTGCTACGTAAAACTTAATCATATTATTTTTTAGTTTAATGATATAACAGAGTTACTACGCGTCGCCCGTCCAAAAGATAAAAATACCCCCCAAGCAAAAAAATTTTTTTTTTTCACCCATCGCCGGATTGTGAATTCCGGCGACTGTATAATGGCCGGCCGGATTTTCCGGCCAGCCCAGTTGCCGGCCGGAATAAAATTCCGGCCGAACCATAATATGGCCGAAATAAAATTTCGGCCAATA